>JARYGA010009012.1:0-44377 GCA_030545235.1 Helianthus tuberosus | reverse complement strand
CCCACTCCTTTGGCATTCCATCTTTCCCAGTGATGGTTCTAATCAGGCTATCACAGCGGATTGCTTTCTTGAAATGGCAGCGCATGAGTTGTTCACTCACGCCACCGATCTCCAAACATTCTTTGTTAAAGCGCGTAATGAAATCTTCCAAACCCTCATTATCTCTTCGCCAGATATCTTCAACTTCAGCTGTGTCGCGCTGGTATCGCCTTTGCTGACTGAAGTGACTCAGAAACTGAGTCCTGAAATCTACCCATGATTTTATTTTTCCCGGAGGAAGGCTGTCGAACCAGGCGCGAGCAGCCCCCGTTAATGTTTGGATAAATAAATGACACCACATGGGCATGTTCCAACCTCCCATGCAGCCCACGCTAGTAAACACTCTGACGTGATCGTCTGGATCAGTCAATCCGTTGAACTTTCCGACGGTCGGAGGCAACTTTTCTCTCTTGAGCGGCGCTAGTGCTATCTTTGGGATGAACTTCGAATGCTCTATAGCTTCTTCTGGTTGATAGGCGAGGAGAAAGTCACGCTCCGCCTCCTCGGTATAACCAACGTGTTGCCTTGGTTTGTAATACTCGTGATTTCTTTGCAAACGATTGAAGACCGAAGATTCGTCATCGTTCTCCCAGGTTGGATCGTTCGGGTCAGTCTCTTCCCACTCATCGTTCATGTTTCGCGGCGTGAGCCGGCTATGAACTGAGCCTCTTTGGAAATTTGACGGTTCGTCATAGTAGCTTTCTGTCTCCCCCCGTGTATCGCGCGTGTCTTGCACGCTTAATCTCCGGGTAGGGGGAGGTCTGTTGGCTCTTCCTTGGATATTTTGCGGTGGTGGCATCTGGCGCGGCCCGTGACTTGGGCCGGTTGGTGTAGCCAAGGAAGGTTCTGCCGTTAGAACTGCTTGTTGCGCGCTCAAGGATTGATATGCCGCGTTAATGGTGGCGAGTTGCTTGGCGTACCATGAGGCTGGGGTTTCGCCCTCTGGTAGCCCTAATAGCGCTGAAATATTCTGAGGTGGAGCTGTGTTCGACGGTACAGCACCGTTGTTTCCTGGGGTAGTTTGATTGATGCGGGTGAAGCTCCCGCGAAGACCCCCGGTGTTGGCCATCTCGATCTCGCCGATTTCTTCAACGTGTTGGGGTTGGATGTTTTGGTTATCCACCCCCAACACTGCGTTAGAGTCCGCTCCAAGACCAACAAATTCGGGAATGATTCCTTGACCAGCCATGATCGAAGGAAGAAAAGCAACGAAAACTCAGGAAATAAGAAGATGAAAGTGGTTTTTTGAAAAAAACGGTGGGCGCCAATGAAGAAACACGGAACTAATTATTGGACTAATCAGTTTGGTTTATGTTCCTACCATGATGGTTAATCTTCTCTTAAGTTTCCTGAGCTCCTAATGATCGTGGTTATCTGCAAAACAGAACACCGTTACTCGTTAAGAGGGGAATGTGGGGGTTTCCCTCTTAACCGGGCTCCGGCGTGAGAATAAGCGGCTGTATTTGGGGTGAGAATAAAGTATTAAGGGAGAGTAGAGGGAATAGAATAAATAACCTGTGAAGTGAAGGTCTCTATTTATAGACGGAGAGGTGTAAGAGGGTGTGGGCTGATGGGCCTTGGGCCGCAAGGCGACAAGGGATAACATGGTTGTTTAAGCTTATTTTACAATTCTTAACAATGTCAACTATCTCTCTTTGACTTCCATCAGCCATTTCTACTATAAAGGCATGATCTAGGTTTTGGGACGCCTGGTTCAAGTAAGGTCTAAAGGTAGTCGACACTAGACTTCTATTTGCTCCGGTATCAAATAACACACGCGCATATACATCATTTACGAGATACGTACCCGTGATAACGTCTGTATTGGTCTTGGCTTCTTTCGTGGTGAGTACAAATGCACGCCCTTTTGGCTGATTTGGTTGTATCCTATCATTTCTTTTGAGTTCGGGACATTCAGATCTCATGTGGTTAGGGTCTCCACATTTGAAACACTTCTTCTTTTCCTTGCATTCTTGAAGAGCATGACCCGTCTTTTTACAATTTAGACAAGGAAAACGACATTCCCCCGTATGAAAGCGTTTGCAAATTTGACATTGAGGAAATGTTTTATGCCTTTTAAAGTTGTTATTCCGAGTGTCCCCCTGATGTGCGATAAAGTGTTATATATATTAGGTGTATATTTTAAGCCCCTTTAACACTTATTTTTAGCCAAGTTTTAAATTTATAAAACACGATATTTTACTAACACTAAACACACATATGGGCAAGTGCACCCATCGTGAGCGTAGTATAGCGTTGGTAAGATACCGAGGTCGTCCAAGGACACAAGGGCTTTTAGTACCGGTTTATCCTCAACGTCTAATCAAAATAAAAAGTTTAGAAAAAGGTTTTAAACTAAAAAAATAAAACTAACTAAAATGCTGAAAAGAAAAATAAAAAGAAAAACAGATAGACAAGATGAATCACTTGGTTCCGACTCGTATCTAGTATAACCTTTGATTATTTCCGCACTTTTGCACATAATTAAGAGATTATCTTAGTTATTGTAGTAGGCCCCTCTTTTGAAGGTGACGTTACCCTCACCCCAGTAGTTTGAGTCAGCAAGGATACAATCCTAAAAGGGTGGATTATTGGAAGATAATGAATTAAGTTATTAATGCAGTATTATGGTAGGCCCCGCTTTTGGCGGTGACGTTACCCTCGGCTAAGTAGTCTGAGTCAGCAGGGATACAGTCCTAAATAGCCGGGTTATAGTATTAATAGTAGTTAACTTATGAGGGGATCAAAGAGTTTGGACCCCCGCCATCCAATACCGTGAAGCATTGAAGGAGGTCCTACTAAATTTGACCCAGGTCCATTGCAGGGCCTCTAAACGCTGAAGAATGGCAAGACCTTTACCAAACCGTTCCCTTAACCCCCGACCAGGTAGCCAACATACCTCCATATAGACCGTGGAGATATGAATGGTGAAAATCTTTTATTTTATATAGACAGTAAAATAATGCCAAGACACCACAGACAAACGATAAGGAAAGATCACCTTCAACATAAGTAACTAGTTATTAAAGTCATTAATACAAAACCAAATAAAAAGTGCAAAAGATTAGAAATAAAAAGTATTATACTAGACACTTTGTTTTCACCAAGTGATGTAAGAGACTTAGGCAAACATGGCCTTGATTGTCAAGAACTCTTACGATCAATCTTGGATCCAGAGACGACTCACACACTCTACGATGGACAATGGATGATGGTGGTGGATGATGGTGTTGTGATGGTGGTGGGTGGTGGATGAAGTGTGAGAGAGGTGGTGTGCCAAGGGATGAGTTAAAATGAAACCAAGCACTCCTATTTATAGGCTGAACAGAAGGCTGGGCACGGCCCCGTGTCCGCTGGACACGCCCCCGTGCCCGTCTGACAATCTCTCTCTTCATTAATTGTAATTCGCAATTACAATTAATGTGCCTGCTGTACTTTCGCCACGCCCCCGTGTTCACTGGACACGGCCCCGTGGTGGGCAATAGAAGCTTCTAAAGGTTTGTCTTTTGTGCCAGGGCTGACCATTCTGGACACGGCCCCGTGCTGAGCTGGGCACGCCCCGTGTCGAGCTGGGCACGCCCCGTGTCGGGCTGGGCACAGCCCCATGCTCAGCTGGGCACAGCCCCATGCTCAACTTCCTTCTTGTTTTTGCTTTGGGAGTTGTTGTCGATGGGGGTCGGGCATGCCACGTTTGTTCCTTTTCTTGTATTTATGTTAGATTTTGATGTCTTTTTGCTTCTTTTGTTAATTTGAGCTCATTTAATCCTGAAAATACAAAAGGAAGACAATAGCACACTTTTTCCAACATTAGTACTAAAAAAGGGTTAGTTTTATGCCACAGTTGATGAATTTTATATGTTGCATTTTGAACACATCAAATACCCCACACTTGAATCTTTGCTTGTCCTCAAGCAAAACTCTTTAATATATGGCTATTACACTCCCAAATGGAATGGGTAGAAAAGAAGGTTTTTGGGCTTATCATAGAGTGTCGGGATTTCCAAGATTCTTTATTTAGTTTTATTTTTATTTATTTACAATCCTATTCGTCATGATTTATTTAAAACTTTTCATAAGATAAATTACTTATTAGGGCATAACATGCCTTGGTAAAATTTTATTTATATACAAGTTCACATACCTCACGGGGATCACTCAACACTCGGCCGAAAATGTATTTTTGTGGATCACTCGAGAGCGGCATGGAACTTACTCCTACCATAAGCTTGCCAAGCAATCAATCCTCCTCCTTTTTAACTTATATACCTTTGTAAATATCAAGAGGACTTTTTGGGTGAAGGGTTAGGCTTGGGTTAAAGGTAGGTGGTTAGGTGAGTGGTTAGTGGTTAGTAGAAAAATGCGAAAAGCGTAACAAGTTTCGGTTTTCGTAAGACTTTCTATTTTTGTAACTTTTATTTTGATGAAGCTATTATTCAAACAAAGTTATTTTTGATGAACTTGTTTGTTTATTTTCTTTTGCTTTATCATCAACACAATTTTTTTTTTTGAAAAGTCATACGAAAAATCGAACTTGTTACTAAAACAAAGGGTAAAAATGAAAAAGGTTTTGGTGGGTAAAAATGGGTGTTTTGGTTTGGGTTATGAAATGAAAAGGTTTAGGCTCAAAGGGGCTTACTAGGGGGATTTTGGGTAGGTGGTAAAAAAAAATATAATGGTGTAGAAATAAAAAGGTTAGTCCTAATGCCTCCATCATTTACTTACTCGGGTTTAAGTTGGTAAGGACCGGGAATGTATCGTCATGGCAAGTTCTAGAGTCGTAAGAACCAAGCGGCTATTCACACAAGAAACGAAAAATGAGCATTTAGTTCTAATGATATGTAATTGTATGCTCAATAAAGGCTCAAAACTCACTTTTGTGGGAATGAGTTTTTATGTGATCAAGTATATATAATTAAATTTTAACTAAGCTTGTCATGCCTTTTCATAATTTTCTTATGTTGGTTCTTTTTATCACGACGCTATCGGTTGTAAATTTGTAAAAATATAACCTTTTTGAGAACTTGAATTTCCCGAGTTAAACCTAGACAAGTAAAAAAAAATGAAAAATTTTGAAAAAATTTTGGGTGATTAGCGGTTCCAATAGAGTTTTGTGTAAGGCTTGTATTTAGGACTTGCAAGATTCAAGGTTTTAGCATCCCCCCCACACTTAAATTACACATTGTCCTCAATGTGTCCCAAAAATAAGTTTTTCGGTTAATTAAAATGTGTAAAAGTGGGTTAAAAACAAGATTTTATGGTACTGGGTAGCTGAACACGGGGTGGTGTTGGCTGGGCACGGCCCAGTGTCCAGACTGCCAGTACCAAAAGTAAACAGAAGGCTGGGCACGGGGGCGTGTCCAGTGAGCACGGCCCCGTGTCCAGGTACCTGAACAGAGCATTTTCTACAGAACCTTGGGCACGGGGCGTGTTGGGGTGAGCCCGGCCCCGTGCTGAACTTCCTGTAATGAAGAAAAATTGTCGGGAGGCTCTGTTTTTGTGCATGGGTTGTTGGTTCAAGCTTCCCTTAGTATCCTTCACCATCCCGAATGTGTTTTATTCCTGAAAATTAAAACTAAACTAGAAAATATAAAGGTTAATCTAAACTAAACTACGGATAGTTCCGCGGAATGCCTCCGTGGTGCGCCACGTTTATAAGGGTCCTTGGCTAGACCCACTTTATCAGGTGGTTCTGGCTCATCTTCAATTAGGGGGTCGTCATTTCCGAATGGATATTTCATTGATCGCTCAAGATCGACACTCTTTTTAAATGCCCCTAATTGAAGAGGTAGATTGTTGAACTTCCGGTTTTTCAAAGCTTCGTGAGTTTTTACAAATGGTCGTCCCAACACTAGAGGAGCGTCATCGAGGATGACAAAGTCGGTCGGGATTACCATCTGATTTGTTTGAACCAATACATCCTCAACTATACCGATTGATTTTATTACTTTCCGATTGGATAGAAAAATGGGTATTTGAAGTGGAGAAAAATCACTAATACTTAATTTTTCGAAAATGTAGTTAGGCATTATGTTAACACAAAGATCTTTATCGATTGTAACGTTACTAATAAACGAATTTTGAAAGAAACATGGAACCGGTGTAATGTTAATTTCAAATGGGTCTTCTTTTATTAGTGACGTTTGATCATTAGTTAACTTAACACTTACCGTTTCGTCAATTTTAGCGTTAGTGTTTAAAAACTTAGCATGAGTGGGTACTAAACAATGGTTTTCGAAAGAAGGTGACAAGAGATTAATTTCTTCAAAATTAGACTCTTCTTGAATTTTAAAATTGTCGGACTCACCTTTATCGTTGTTTAACTCATGTGTCGGTTTTTCACTTATTTGTTCTTCCATTTTTACACTTTCAGTTATCTCTTCCTTTTTTAATTCTTCTCTTGCGCGGGACTCCTCTTCCCTTGCGCGAGATTCTCTTATACAACGATCGATAACTCTAATGTGTTCTAATATCCTATCAGTCACTTCGGTTATAGAAAAAGAATAGGGATTTTCAAAGCTTGAATCCGGTTGTTCGATCCTTTGTTCCTCATAATACCCATATGAAGTAGATGGTTCACACCACTGTTCTTCATTGTAAGCATATGATGGATAAGGTTCGTAATTTTGTTCTTCGTAATACTCATATGAGGTGGGTTGTTCACGCCATGGTTCCTCATAATAAGCATATGAAGGTGGTGGCTCATATCTTGGTTCCTCAAAGTATGAGTATGAAGGCTCATACCTTGGTTCATCAAAATATGAGTATGAGGGAGGAGGTTCATACCTTTGGTCTTCATAGGATGTGTATGAAGTTGATGGCTCGTACCTGGGCTCCTCATAGTAGGTGTATGAATTGGATGGTTGATATGAGTGATTATTTTGAACCGATCATGCGTTACGACAATTAGTGCAATAATTACCCCTACAATCATCCTCCTCATAGGTGTAGTTGTAACCTCCTGAGTATTGATCCATAAGAATCACTCAGCAGACCACAACCGAGTCTCGAGATCAGAAAACAAAAATAAAAACGGAAACAGAAGCTGGACACGGCCCCGTGTTCAGTGAGTACGGCCCCGTGTTCAGGATCTGTATCTGGGCGTTTTAATTAAATTTACTGATTTCGTTGAGCACGGGGCGTGTTCAGTGAGCACGGCCCGTGTTTAAGCTACTGTTACTGGGTGTTTTTATGAAAATGTGCAGCACGACCCCGTGTTCAGTGAGCACGGCCCGTGTTCAGTGAGCACGGCCCGTGTGTCTCAACCTACTGTAAATGCAATACTAAACTAAAATGCAGAAAAATGTGGGCCCATTTTGAAAAGGTTTTGAAAAACTGATTAGGCCGTCGATTTTAAGCTTTCCTAAAATCCTTGTGTCCCCGGCAACGGCGCCAAAAACTTGATGTGCGATAAAGTGTTATATATATTAGGTGTATATTTTAAGCCCCTTTAACACTTATTTTTAGCCAAGTTTTGAATTTATAAAACACGATATTTTACTAACACTAAACACACATATGGGCAAGTGCACCCATCGTGAGCGTAGTATAGCGTTGGTAAGATACCGAGGTCATCCAAGGACACAAGAGCTTTTAGTACCGGTTTATCCTCAACGTCTAATCAAAATAAAAAGTTTAGAAAAAGGTTTTAAACTAAAAAAATAAAACTAACTAAAATGCTGAAAAGAAAAATAAAAAGAAAAACAGATAGACAAGATGAATCACTTGGTTCCGACTCGTATCTAGTATAACCTTTGATTATTTCCGCACTTTTGCACATAATTAAGAGATTATCTTAGTTATTGTAGTAGGCCCCTCTTTTGAAGGTGACGTTACCCTCACCCCAGTAGTTTGAGTCAGCAAGGATACAATCCTAAAAGGGTGGATTATTGGAAGATAATGAATTAAGTTATTAATGCAGTATTATGGTAGGCCCCGCTTTTGGCGGTGACGTTACCCTCGGCTAAGTAGTCTGAGTCAGCAGGGATACAGTCCTAAATAGCCAGGTTATAGTATTAATAGTAGGTAACTTATGAGGGGATCAAAGAGTTTGGACCCCCGCCATCCAATACCGTGAAGCATTGAAGGAGGTCCTACTAAATTTGACCCAGGTCCATTAGAGGGCCTCTAAACGCTGAAGAATGGCAAGACCTTTACCAAACCGTTCCCTTAACCCCCGACCAGGTAGCCAACATACCTCCATATAGACCGTGGAGATATGAATGGTGAAAATCTTTTATTTTATATAGACAGTAAAATAATGCCAAGACACCACGGACAAACGATAAGGAAAGATCACCTTCAACATAAGTAACTAGTTATTAAAGTCATTAATACAAAACCAAATAAAAAGTGCAAAAGATTAGAAATAAAAAGTATTATACTAGACACTTTGTCTTCACCAAGTGATGTAAGAGACTTAGGCAAACATGGCCTTGATTGTCAAGAACTCTTACGATCAATCTTGGATCCCGAGACGACTCACACACTCTACGATGGACAATGGATGATGGTGGTGGATGATGGTGTTGTGATGGTGGTGGGTGGTGGATGAAGTGTGAGAGAGGTGGTGTGCCAAGGGATGAGTTGAAATGAAACCAAGCACTCCTATTTATAGGCTGAACAGAAGGCTGGGCACGGCCCCGTGTCCGCTGGACACGCCCCCATGCCCGTCTGACAATCTCTCTCTTCATTAATTGTAATTCGCAATTACAATTAATGCGCCTGCTGTACTTTCGCCACGCCCCCGTGTTCACTGGACACGGCCCCGTGGTGGGCAATAGAAGCTTCTAAAGGTTTGTCTTTTGTGCCAGGGATGACCATTCTGGACACGGCCCCGTGCTGAGCTGGGCACGCCCCGTGTCGAGCTGGGCACGCCCCATGTCGGGCTGGGCACAACCCCATGCTCAGCTGGGCACAGCCCCATGCTCAGCTTCCTTCTTGTTTTTGCTTTGGGAGTTGTTGTCGATGGGGGTCGGGCATGCCACATTTGTTCCTTTTCTTGTATTTATGTTAGATTTTGATGTCTTTTTGCTTCTTTTGTTAATTTGAGCTCATTTAATCCTGAAAATACAAAAGGAAGACAAAAGCACACTTTTTCCAACATTAGTACTAAAAAAGGGTTAGTTTTATGCCACAGTTGATGAATTTTATATGTTGCATTTTGAACACATCACCCCCTTTCTTTCTTCCCACTTCCTTTTTGGTGCGGGAGATTCAGCCTGTCGCAGAATCATCTCGGCAGCCATGATGGCGCGAGCCTCAACAGTTTCTGGAAAGGTATTGGGGGATTTGAATTTGATAAACACCCGCATTTCAGAGGGTAGATCCCAAATAAACCTATTGATCAGTTGTTCCTCAGTCAATGCTAAATAAGAAACCAGTCGAGAAATGTCGTTGAAACGAGAAACATACTCTAGATAGGTTTTATTTCCCATTTTTAACTGAAAGAATTCCACCTCCAGTTGCTCAGTCTCACTGGGAGGGCAATACTTAGCAAGAAACTTATGAAGAAACTCCTCCCACTTCATCTCCTTAACCTTTTCTTTTCCCTCTGTTCGGACCACAATGTTCCACCAGTGAAGGGCTTCAGCTTCAAACATATGTATGGCGAACCGTACTTTGTTGTGGTCATCACCCTCACATATGTCTAATACTGACTCCATTCTATTGAGCCAGTCTTGAGCTTCTAGTGCTCCCTTTCTTCCGTCAAAGGACTGGGGTTTACAGGACATGAAGTGCTTATAAGTACACTCCTTTGATTTGGAATATTCACCTTTTCCTTCTAGTGGCATGGTTGCAATAGTGTTTTTCCTTTTGCCCATTCCTTCCCTTTGTACTGGCGTGGAGGCTGCTGAGCTTTCTTCATGTCGTTCTCCAGATTGGTTAACATTACCGGTTTGTGCATTCTTCATTACCTTAGCCACTTCCACAACTATATTGTGGATATCCTCAGTATTTAGACGTATGCTTGTACTAGACCGGGACCTGACACTGTGAGAGGGAGTTCGAGTCCTATAAGAGCCTTCTTCTCTCCTTCTGTTATTCTGATTATTTCTAGACCCTTGTTCATCTCTATGTTCAGACATTGTCTCCTTCCTATGGTAATATGAGTATAAAGAGTTACTAGTATGTATGATACATTATTATAATATAAGAACTATATACATCACATATATATATATATATACGTATATATATAGCACATAAAAAGGCACAACATAGTTTTACTTCTTCTAGCGTTACTCAATTGACTATGCAAGTACTTTTCCTGAGAACATGTTATTTGGCCTAGTCTGAGTGTGCTATTAATCTTTAAAGAACTACTGGTTAAAGCTTAGGCATTCCTGCAATACCTAATTCGCTAAAACCTCGGGCTCTGATACCAACTGTAACACCCACCCCGTAACCTGGGTGATTATGCACAATTGATACACTTACAGCGGAAACAAACTAAACTTTCATTAAAACTTATAATAGTCTGAGTACGACACTTTATTTATTTACAAACTTTCGGCAACTAAGAACTCTTTGATCTTCTAAAACTCCACAACTGTCAAGTAGTTCCTATAGCTTTCCTCATGACTCACCTGAGATAAGTATACTCAAAACGACGTCAGATATATACTGGTGAGCTCATACTATACAATTTTTATAAAGACAGACCACAGTTTACATTATATGCATACACAATATGGGCATGTGACCACATTATAGTCAGGTTGGGCCTCATTGAACCTCATAGGTCACATTTGACTTGTCATAAACCACCGTACAAGAGACATACTGGTCCTCTAGCTGTGTCCCCCTACGGCCGTCACATAGGTATGAGTGTGTGTCGCTGGACCTTATAAGCACGAAGTGCCTGTGGGTACAACACCTTATTACCCTTCCCAGAGTGACACACCTCATTAAGCATAATAAGATCCCATATACCCCTACTGACACATGCATACTGTTGCATTCTCATTATTACCAGTTATGGACGAGTATACTATCACAGTTTAAAAGACAAGTATGATAACTCACCTGATTAGCAATTGCTTAACTGCCGCTAGGACGACTGGGTTATGTCTCAAGGTCCTGACACAATTACATAATCCTAGGTTAGGTAATGGTACACCTAACTAGTCATTATCATGGTTGGATATTGGTTAGTGCTGCCTTGTTTAAGCATGGGTGATCAGTCCATGCCTAACTAAGGCTAGTCTACCCAATACCCGCCCCTGACAATAACCCTAATACCTAAAAATAATACAAACACTACTACTACTACTACTAATATATTATTACTAATAATAAAACTAATACTAACTACTAAAAATAAATAATAAATAACTAAACATAAACTTAAACGAGAGTATACCTCAAAACTATCTACGGCACGTTGATGTAGAGTTTCCCTACTCCTGCTCCTACTCGTGCTCCAAAAACGACTACTAACAACACCCAACGGGGTATCGTATACTCAGGATTCTCAATACTAGAGCGTTCCCGTTAAAATTTTGGTGTATCTAAAATCCTACAATTTAACTCCTATATATATGTGAAGCAACCAAGCACCTCAATGGCTTTCTGGGCGATGTGGGACAATTGACGTGCTAGCTAGCTAGCTTGACGTGCTAGCTAGCTTAGTTATATTATTTCAGCTGCTTCACTCGTTTTTCTTGTATAAATTATAAAATATGACGTTTTATAAAACGACGAATATGTCATTAGAACGAGCATATTTTTATCTACGTTTTAACCTAAGTTTCATTAAAAACGGAGTAAGGTCAAAAATAATATATTTAATTATTAATATTAAACGGTCTCCTATACTAGCTATGGCTTGTCAAGATGTTTCACCTTTCACACCATCATCTTACTCGTTTAACAATATCTGAAATATAAATTACATATTTCATACGTTTATAAACAGTATATTAAGGTTCGGGGTATTACATCCTTCCCTCCTTACAAAAATTTCGTCCTCGAAATTTGTCATCACTTAAAAAGATGAGGGTACTTATCTTTCATTATGTTATCTAATTCCCATGTAAAGTTGGGTCCATGACGTGCGTTCCATTTGACTTTGACTAACGGGATTTCCTTCTTGCGTAACTTTTTAACTTGACTTTGACTTTGACTAACGGGATTTTAAAGATGTATTTTTTAAATAGTTAGTATATAAACATATATTTATTCACCCCGTGTAATACACGGATCTCTAACCTAGTAAATTTAAATAGTTAGGTAATGAGTGTATCGTATAAACTTAAAAGGGGAGTTTTAGAAAATTAATTTGTTTATTTGTAATAAGCTTATAGATAATTTATTATTTTTATTATATAGTGAACAACTTCATCCCAAAATTAATATATGTTAATAAGACAATTATTAGTTATTATTGTTATATGTTAATAAGGAAAATGAATGAATAGTACATTTTGTGTAGTGGGGATATCTGATTGGGCCCATTTGGTGGTGGCGGCCTCATCACCAAATGAGCCACGCGTTGTGTCATCTAGAGGGAGGTGTAATGTTTTCAACCCACCTAAAGAATGAGATGTTGTGACTCAGATAAGCACCAGCTTGTAATGCCTCACTTTTTATAACTTCCTTTATTTGGAAAGCTCGCCTTATATTCTATTTATGGAAACTCGCATTCTTTTGTAATCGTATTCTGTTGCCAATCAGTTAAACCGACACTATCATCGTAATAAAAAACTTGGTCATTTTACTTAAATTATGCATTTATTATACATACTCGCTTTATCTTCAAAATAGATGCATATTCGATATACATTTATCTCACACGTAAATACGTACTTATTTTACACGCAAACGATCGAAAATATGTATTTTTATGTATTTTATATATGCAAATACTTGGTTATACATTTATAATACTTAATACCTAAATAAGTGTTACTTATACATAAAATACCACAAAATACACTCAAAACCAAACTGCAGGGACCATTTATGCCAAAAACTGAAAGAAGGCCTGATGGTCACTCAAGCGACATGAGGCAAGATCACTGTCACCTTCCACGACGTGCGGGGATGAACGATCCGCATCCAGCTTTCTAACACACGCAGATTGGTCCGTTTTTTCACCTTTAACCCCTACCTAATTGTCTTTAATGTCCAACTAACACACCTTAAAGCCTAAGCCCTAATACCACACTATAAATACATGTCTTCCACACTACCTTAACTCTTTACACACCCTCATTTAACTCTAAATATCCAACAATTCATCCAAACTTCCAAGTTATGGCAGATTATACATTTGCTCAAAACACTGAGTTTAGAGCACTTTTCTTCTACTTTTTCTCATGTTTTCTTGTACCAATCTACTTAGATGACCTTCAAGGATGTTATCCAAGATTCACCAAGGTGAAATCACGTGATACATCACTTCTACTTAGATGACCTTCAAGGATGTTAGCCAAGATTCACCAAGGTGAAATCACGTGATACATCACTTACATAAGGCTCCAAAGTTAGATTTAGTTTCTGATTTATAAAAACTTATGCAAACTCATTTTTCTTCAACTTTTCTTCATCATTTCTTCTTCTACAAACCTTAGAACACCTCTAGGAATGTTGTAACAACTCGTAAAATCATACCCAATAAAATAAAGACACGTGTCATGTAAGGCAAACGTGTTATAAACCCGGATCAAGTGAAAGATGTATGGTAGGATTTAAAAGTGTCGACATGTTAATTAATACCTCTGAGCGACCCAATTATAAATCCCAAACCTTAATCTATATTATAAACATCTGATATATTCAAATCCGGTTATTTTGATAATGTATAATTCAAATTGGCACAAGAAATGGATCCTATGTTTCATACGACAAATTCCCTTCAAAAGCATTCATCAATAAAGTCCAAGGATGTGTAAGTGCATGGCAACACCTTCAAGAGCATGCAAAGGTCTGGTTCATGGTCCCCTCCTGCTGATAAAGGCATAAGATTCGAAGTTGTAAAGAATGCATGGTCAAAGCCTAAGAGATTACAAAGTTTTGTCTTCTGATGAGGGCTTACGGACCGCAAGAGGACCACCTTACGGTCCGTAAGGTGGCGAAGCTGGGCGAAAATAAATAAAAGCTGGATACGGACCGCAAAGCCAAGGGCTTACGGTCCGCAAGGTTGTAACTGGGCATCTTAGATCAAGGTCAGTTGCGGACTGTATAGTTTTTAACTTACGGTCCGTAAGAGGTGCTTACGGACCGCAAAGGTTACTGCTTACGGTCTGTAAGGCTGTCGCTGGCAGCAGAAAATGGACAGATGCCTGTTCAGCCTGTTACACCGCCTCTCTTGCATGGTTTTCGAAATTCAGGAGCATGGCCAATAGTTTTACATGTATAGGGACACATGGGATGATCAGGGAACTTTTGTAGACTTGTGTGTGATGATCTTGAGCCATTTGGGTTCCTATATAATGAAGTGAAGTTGCAACACTTGAAAATGCTTATTTCAAAACTCACTTCCACACTTCCTCTGGAGCTCTCTGGACCTAAATCATGTTTCCTTAAGTCATAATCTCGTGCATAGGACCATAGTAAGTATCCTTAACCTTCCTTAATTCAGTTTTAATTAGTTTAATGGCCTAAAGTCAAACCGTCATAATTAGAGTTTGACTTCGTGATTAATTAAAATTTGTCCAGTCAAATCTAGAATTGAAAGTACCTATGAGTGGGTAATTATGTGGGTAATAAATTCTTAAAAGGGCACTCTCTGATTCCCACTCTAGCTAGGTCAATTGTCGGGTCAAACCTAATCTTAAAAAGTCAACAGAAAGCTAATTTTCAAATAAATGCATAATTAACAATGTAGAAGCCATGCAACCTGTTTTATCACTTATATAACTTGGTAATTCATATAAGAACATGTCTAAACATGTTCAACCCGATAATTTTCAGTTTAGGCTCGGTTCGGAACCGAAAGTCGCATAATTAGACTTTTGCTTTGACTTTCAGTTCTAACCCAATGTAGCATGTTTTAGAAATGCCTTAGAGCTTTATTAGGACCAGGTTATATGTTAGTATAACCCTCTGTGATTATACAACTTGGTTCATTAGTTATCCGATTCATATGCATGTTTCCGTTAAATGCTTAAATGTTGACTATTATGCCATTTTAACCTTAAAAAAAGAATTTGAAAATGTGAGAGGACAATAATATTTATTACTGAATTATAAACATGTCCCTAAATTTTCACACCAGTTTGAGGTCTAGATTAGGAGTTATGCTCATTAGCGTAAATGAAAAGCTTTTTATTAATTAAACGGCGAAATTGGCGTATAGCCTATCTAAACCTAATTTTTGTTGCCAAAATTTTTACCCACTGATGTAAAATAATATTTTGGGATTTTTGAATATTTTTATTTATTTTTAGGCTGAGCATAACATAGAGTTATACCTTTGATTCGGTAATTGCCGGTTTTGCCCTTTTGGCTTATAAAATGAGTTTTACAAATCATTTTGATACCAAACCTTTTTCTACTGATCTTATATGATAAATAAAATATTTTAAGTTTTCTGGAATAATAAAACTATCAGCTTTCATTATAAAACCCGGAAATCGCTTAAAACCGCCTTTTTACGCGTTTTAAACGCATAGTATGTATTAAAATTATATTAAATATATAAGACTTGATACCTACTGATATTTTTAGTAAATTTTTATATTCTAACAGTAAGCAAAAGTTTTAAACTCAGATTTCCAGTTTTGACCCTTTAAGCTTATGTGAAATGACCAAAATGCCCCTGCGGGGCATAGTTTGAATTTAAATCCATTTTGGGCATAATGGAAGGTATCTTACTGATATCACAACATATTTAAGGCATATTAACTTAGGAAACCTGTTCATGACTCATTTGGTTACCCGTTACGCATCTTTCACGTTCGGTGCGGTTTATGTAACTAGTTTGCATAAATTAGCCGAAACGGGTCAAACCTTATCGTTTTTATCTCAAAATCCAGAATGTGGTTAGTTTACCCATATTATACAAGTATACAAACTTGTCAGGTCTAAACCACACTCTAATCCGGTCATCGCTTAATCGTGCGTTTTGAACCGTGTATTTTCCTTTAAAACTAACCAGTCTAAGTTTAGACTTATTTAAGACCCGTTAGGATCTAATAGGTTATTAAAACCTTCGTTCCAGATTAGGAGCCCGGTAAAAGCTACGTGCACTTGCTGTTTGTGAATTATACTTGCTCAGCTAAATACTCTTAACTTATTTTCCATATACGGGCTTGGGATACGGTATTATAATAATACCGTTGGTCGGGTGTGTAGTCATTTAAATCGGATTGTGATTAATGTATTTACATAACTCATTTTAATCTGTATTATTTGGTGTATGGCCTTTGGGGGTTAAATGACCATGTCCCGGATATCCTTGGCATCATTCAAAGAAATGGCCACGACCTAAGCACGGGGTGTAGGCACACACCTGACAGTTGGATTATGTAAAAACTGGTAATCCACTTAAAGGAATCAACCTTGTGGGCATTATACCTGTGGCGTGTCAGTTAATCTTGTCCGGCTCTTCTAACCGGCCCTGACGGACGACAGATAAGTAAAACTGTATACAAGATTATTTCAAATAATTGTCCCAAGTTATAAAAGATATTTTGTGCCGTGTGCATTCAAACTAATTTTCTTAAACTCTTTTCAAATTGAGTCAGTTGATTGTATTTACCAGTGTACACTGACGTATTTTCCAAAAAGGCTAAGTGCAGGTACTAGACGAAATAGGCTGGCTACTCCTGGCATCATTAATCAAGTCTTGCAAGCTGTAGATGTTAAAGTCTGTTGAACAATGATCTTTTATCTTTTATCTTTTGATCTGCCTGTGGATCCCCTACAGTCCGTTTGTAATACTTTGATATTACTATTTCTTCGGTTTGTAATGTGATTCTTCTTTTGCTTCCGCTGTGCATTTAAATTGTGTTGTTTGACTATGATGATATCAACTACGTCACGGTACTCCCCACCGGTAATAAGTGGAAATATCGGGGTGTGATAGGTTGGTATCAGAGCCAACGTTGAGTGAATTAAACACTAGCCTTTTGTGTTTAATCTCAATGACACAGTTTGCACATTCATCGACTTCCGAGTCTAGACAAAGAACTTAGGATTAATCCAAATCTGTTTTATTTTAATTTTGTCCTTTATATTTCTTTGTTGTTCTTTTATTTTTTTTGATAGGTTCAACAAGATGCCACCTAGATTTCGTGGAAGAGGTAGAGGAAAGGGGCCATTCGTCCCCCCTAATGATCATAAGGCCGGGCCTTCGCACCGGCGATCACCATCTGATTCTCTAAGCCGAAGTCCTCAAGAAAACTGGAGGACCCGTATAGAACCTGCAAGGCGCTCAGTCTCGCTGAGCTCCTCGCCCTCATACCTAAACTCTTACGGGCCTCAATCGGAAAATGAGCCCCACCACTCCCACCATTCTTTCATACCCCTCCAAGGCAACAACTCGCCCTTCAACGACCCAACACCCTATTTTCAGAGCCGGTTCAACCCGGCAAACCTTATTGGAGAGACAACGGGTTATAACCCGTTGGGACCGGAGGATCATTTCTCCATGGATATGGATGAAGATCCGGAACCTGCCCAACCGCCAACCGGCACACCCACTCACCCCATCGAGATTTTGGATGGGTCACATTTTCTCGGGTCACCTTATAGCCATCTCGACAGCTATGAGGCAAGGTTTAACCAGATCGACTGGGTGTTTACTCCCAGTTACCACAACTCACCGCAGTAGCAGCAGCCACAGCAGGATGCCTCTGAGGATTCCCGTTTTGTAGCGGTCACTCCGCCACCACCAGTGCAGCAACAGCCTCTAGAGCCACCGAGGCGTAGGAGATCAACCGCACGGAAATCCGTGCGAGGGGGAGTCCAAATCAGCACTCCTCAACCATCTAGTGGTAGTCATTATCCGCCACTATACGAAGACCCACATATGGGTGGGCCTTCGAACCCTGTTTCTGAGGTGCAGTCTGTGCCGGTCGCACCGCCACCAGTGGGTTATAACAACCCAATCCCTACATATGCCGACTCAGCGGCGTACAACCCATTTGAGCAGCTGGCCCACACCAACTACAACTACGCCGAGGCTGACCCATACCTGGTAGCGGCAAACTACAACGCTTATCATCCTGAGGGGCCCTTTGGAGTCCCGTATCAGACTGGGTATCCACCCTTTGGGTACCAATACCCGCCCCCTCCTCAACCTCCGCAGTATCAGCAGCTGCCGCAGCCGCAATTGATATCACCAGAGCGACAACATGAGGTTCTTGAAAGGTTGAGCCAGGTTGAGCGGGAGTTCCAAGAAGAGCGTAGGAACAACCGTGGATTTTTCAAGGGTTTGGCATGCCTGATCAAGGGGAAGAGCAAAAAGGATCATTAAATCATTTATTTGTTTATTTGTATTTCTTTAATGTTTAATCAGTCCCTGCGTGGACATCTGTTCCTGTATCCAGTCCCTGCGAGGACTTGTCTTTTTAATCAGCCTCTGCGTGGGCATGTCTTTCTGCTTAACCCCTGCGTGGGTATGTTAGGTTTGTTTAGCCCCTGCGTGGGCATGTTATTTCATTAGAAGTCCCGTTTAGGGCAAATTTGTACTTCTTAAATTGTGGTGGAATGATTAAATTTAAATTTTCATTTTTAATTATATGCATCAAAAAAAGAAATAAATGAAAAAATAACATTCCTTATATAAGATCTGTCATTATAATAAAATGACAAAATCTAAAAAGGGACAAGACCTAGCCATGTGTCATCTTAAGACAGGGCCAAGATGGTAGCTCCCCAAATTTGATTCAGATCTTTATTAACATCTCAGTTTAGGATTGTTCTGCATTGAATATTAACAAGAATCCTAAAGGTAAAACCTAGCCACATGTCATTCTAAATATGGCCAAGATGGTAAAACCTATTTTAAAGATTCAAATCTTGTTAACATCTGTAAACATGTTAACACTCTTGACAAAATGTGATTCGATAAAATCGCATAAGTCATTCTTAAATTGGATTATTCCAATTCCCTCCTTATTGATATAATCACCCATTAGGGATGAAGTGCCTACGGGCCATAATTACCGTCCTTTGTGACTAAAGACAGTGGTGGTCCGCGACTCCCTGTCAAGAAAAGGTAATGAACTTTGATTCAAGCCTTAATGCCTTGATTCTATAAAATCCTGGCTTATAAATTAAATATGTCCATGTGACTTGCCTTTTTGTGCTATTATTATATTTTAAATATAACTAAGGATTACTATAATGAAAATCCTGAATGAAATACTTAATAAATTAGCCAAAATGATTCTTTAATACCACGGTTAATAAATTAATAAGATGACAAATCTTTAATAAACTTCTAAGAAGTTATTGTCAACATCTTATGTAGCAATGAAACTACATGGCTGAGTCTGAAGAAGTCAACAGTCACCCAAAGGAAATCAAGATGCCACCAGAATCAACATAACTGGTGCAGAACTTCAAGCATTGATTGATAATGCTGTTACCAAGGCCTTGGATAGGCAATTTAATGAATCTAGTGGTACTCGAAGCAGGACCCTATCTGAACCCCATTCTAAACCTAAGACTCACTCTAAAGCTCATAGTAAGCCATCTTCTAAACCTAAGGGGTCAAAGAAGGATGATGACGATCATCACTCCTCAAATCAGCAAAGTGTTTCGTCGAAGAAGATTGAGCTCAAACGGGAACCACGTGGTAAATCCTGTACCTACAAATATTTCGTCTCCTGCAAGCCCAGGGATTTCACTTTGGAGAAAGGGGATGTGGATTGCATGACATGGTTAGACGAAATGGATAGCGTGGTTGACATCAGTGGTTGCGCTGATAGGGATATTGTCAAGTATGTATCTCAATCGTTTAAAGGTGAAGCACTAGCCTGGTGGAGGTCTTTAATCCAGGCTACTGGGAAGATTCCATTGTACAATCTGTCTTGGGATCAGTTTGTTGCACTCATCAAAGAAAATTACTGCCCTCAACATGATGTTGAAAAGATTGAGTCCGACTTCTTATCATTGGTGATGAAAAATCTAGATTGTCAAGCTTACCTCACCAGTTTCAATACCCTGTCTCGACTGGTTCCGTATCTGGTAACACTGGAACCCAAGCGAATTTCTTGTTTCTTCGGGGGTTTAGCCCCAGAGATCAAGGCCAGTGTCAAGGCATCACGACCTGCTACTTTTAGGTCAGCAGCTGACCTATCCTTATCCCTTACCTTGGATGCGGTCAGGCAGAGATCGCTTAAGAACTCGCATGAAAGTAAGAGAAAGCGTGGGGAGGATAACTCACGGCGATCTGAGAAGAAGCATAAGGGTAACACGGACCACCAGAAGAAGTCTGGGTCCCACAAAGGTAGTTAGCAGACATATGAAAAGCCAAAGTGCAAGACTTGTCAGAAACGTCACTTTGGGAAATGCAGGCTTGAGTCCAAGTCCCAGTCAAAACCATTTGCATGTGGGTTATGCAAATCCAAAGAGCACAAGAGGATAAAGGATGCAACGTGCTATAACTGTAACGAGAAGGGGCACATAAAGTCCAACTGCCCGAAGTATGCCAAAAAGCCTGAAGAAGCCAAAAAGAGCAATGCTAGGGTCTTTCGAATGGATGCACGAGAAGCAGTTCAGGACGATAACGTGATAACAGGTACCTTCCTTGTTAATGATGTTTATGCAAGGGTGTTATTTGATTCGGGCGCGAATAAGTCATTTGTAGATGATAAGTTTTGTAGGTTGTTGAATTTACCTGTTAAAACCCTAAGCGTGAAATATGAGGTAAAATTGGCTGATGGTACCTTAGAGACAGCCTCGACTGTGTTAGATGGATGTTTTATATCCATTAGGAACCACTCTTTTCCGTTATCCTTACTTCCTTTGAAATTAGCTGGTTTCGACATAGTAATAGGCATGGAATGGTTATCTCATAACCAAGCCCAGATTTTGTGTAACAAGAAGCAAGTGGTAATCAAGACTCCGTATGGTGAGCCACTTACCATACAGGGAGACACTCAGTATGGGTTGCCTGAGCAAGTGTCTATGCTCAAGGCATCGAGGTGTTTAAAGAAGGGTTGTGTCATTTACATGGCACAAGTAACTATTGATGAATAGAAACCCAGGGTTGAAGGCATCCCTGTCATCTCTAAATATCCAGAAGTATTCACTGAAGAACTACCTGGTTTACCCCCAGATAGGCAAGTGGAGTTCAGAATTGACATAATACCTGGAGCAGCACCTATTGCGAGGGCACCTTACAGGTTAGCACCAACAGAGATGAAAGAGTTGAGGACTCAACTGGATGATTTGTTGGCAAAGGGTTTTATACGCCCTAGCTCGTCTCCATGGGGAGCACCAATGCTGTTTGTAAAGAAGAAGGATGGATCGACACGTCTATGCATCGATTATCGCGAGCTTAACAAGGTTACTATCAAGAAGAGATATCCATTGCCCAGGATCGACGATCTGTTCGATCAATTGCAAGGGGCAAGTTACTTCTCCAAGATTGACTTAAGGTCAGGCTACCATCAACTGAAGGTTAGAGATGAAGATGTACACAAGACTGCATTTAGGACTCGTTATGGTCACTACGAGTTCCTAGTGATGCCTTTTGGGCTCACTAATGCACCAGCAGCATTCATGGATCTCATGAATCGTGTATGCAAGCCATACTTAGATAAATTTGTCATCGTCTTCATCGATGACATTCTTATTTACTCAAAGAATCAAGCTGACCACGAGAAACATCTTCGTTGTATTCTTTCACTGCTTCAACAAGAGAAACTCTATGCCAAGTTTTCAAAGTGTGAATTCTGGCTTCGTGAAGTCCAGTTTCTTGGACACGTGGTTAGTGAGCGTGGTATTCAGGTGGATCCCGCTAAAGTTGAAGCTGTCATGAATTGGCAAGAGCCAAAGAAGCCCACATAAATTCGTAGCTTTTTGGGTTTGGCAGGATACTATAGGCGATTTATTGAAAACTTCTCAAGGATTGCTGCACCCCTAACCTCACTAACCCGCAAGAATATCAAGTTTGATTGGGGTCCTAAGCAGCAAGAGTCTTTTGACATTCTTAAGCAAAAGTCGAGCAATGCACCTGTGTTAACATTGCCTGATGGAATAGAAGAATTTGTGGTTTACTGTGACGCATCACACACTGGTATGGGATGTGTGCTCATGCAGAAAGGCAAGGTTATTGCATATGCTTCCCGACAACTAAAAGTGCACGAGAAAAATTACACCACCCACGATTCGGAGTTGGGTGCCGTTGTGTTTGCACTAAAACTTTGTAGGCATTACTTATATGGTACCAAGTGTGTGATCTATTCTGATCACAAGAGCCTTCAACACTTGTTCAATCAGAAGGATCTGAACATGAGGCAGCGACGATGGATGGAGACACTGAATGATTATGATTGTGAAATCCGATACCATCCAGGTAAGGCAAATGTGGTCGCCGATGCTTTAAGTTGAAAGGAAAGGGTTAAGCCCATAAGAATCAATGCCAAGAGCATTGAATTAAAGAACAATTTGAATGAAAGATTGTTAGCCGCTCAGAAGGAAGCCGTATTAGAAGCTAACTATCCTAATGAAAAGTTGGGAGTAACTGCTGAGCAGTTATCTTATGGTAAGGATGGAATCCTAAGATTGAATGGACGAATATGGGTTCCAATTTATGGAGGACTACGAGATGTTATCCTCCAAGAAGCCCACAGTTCTAAGTATTCCGTTCATCCTGGAAGTGACAAGATGTACCAGGATTTGAAGGCAAATTATTGGTGGATAGGCTTGAAGAAGTCTATAGCTACTTATGTAGCCAAGTGTTTGACGTGTGCGCAAGTTAAAGCTGAACACCAAAAGCCTTCAGGTCTGCTACAACAACCTAAACTTCCCACCTGGAAGTAGGAAATGGTGACTATGGATTTTATCACCAAGTTGCCAAAGACGAAGAGAGGAAATGATACTATTTGGGTTATAGTGGATAGACTGACTAAGTCAGCCCACTTCTTACCTATTAAGGAAACACACAACTCAGATAAGTTAGCTCAGCTGTACGTGGACGAGATTGTATCTCTCCACGGAGTGCCAGTGTCTATCATCTCTGATAGGGATACAAGGTATACATCGCATTTCTGGAAAAGCTTTCAGCAATCCCTAGGCACTCGATTAAATTTCAGCACTGCATATCATCCTCAGACGGATGGTCAAGGTGAACGTACTATACAGACACTCGAAGATATGCTACGAGCTAGTGTTATTGACTTGGGAGGAAGCTGGGATGATCATCTTCCGTTAATTGAATTTTCATACAATAATAGTTATCATTCCAGTATTAAAGCTGCACCTTTTGAAACTTTGTATGGAAGAAAGTGCAGAACGCCTGTTTGTTGGGCAGAAGTTGGAGATATCCAACTAACAGGACCTGATATAGTCCTGGAGACGACAGATAAGATTATTCAAATACGAGATCATCTCAACGCTGCCAGGGATAGGCAGAAAAGCTACGCTGATAAAAGGCGTAAGCCTCTAAAGTTCGAGGTAGGTGACAAAGTGTTACTGAAGGTATCACCCTGTGTAACAACTCGTATCAAAAAGTCCTAATTATTATTTTAATTAACCAATAGGAAACCCTAAATGAGAAACCCAAGTAATTCTGAACAAACCCTAAAATTTTCAGAACAATCGGAATCAGGATCATGGCCCCTAAAACTCAGGGGGGGTAAACCCTAGTTGGTATTATCTACACAGTTTTACGTGTAAATTGAAAATGAACGCAAGACCAACTCAGCAAGGCTACTTAGACACGCGGCCACCCTATGATAGGGGGCGCCTCTCGCGCCACGCGACACCCCCTCGCGCCACGCGAGGGGGGAGGTTTTTCAGGTATAAATATTAGGCAGTGGGACTTGATTCTGGGAGTTGAAACGATGTAAATTCTCAAATTATACGCTGAGATATTGTCTGTTTATCACAATTAACACACACGATTCACTAATCGACGCCGCAATCAGGGTAATAACTCGATCGCTATTACGATTCAACGTCCGATCGATTATAACTATCCAACGATTGTTTAAGTGCCGCTCAAATTGAGTTTATACTTTGTTATTCATCGTGATGTCGACTTGAATGTTTGAGTGCTGTTCGAACTCGGACTATACTCTGTCATTCGTTGTGAATCCGCTGAATTGTTAAGTATTGCACTTGTAAACCGTTGTGAGGGTTTAATCTCGTGATTTGTCGTAACTGCTGTATTAGTTACTAACCTGTTTATGCATGCATTGTTATTTAAATTAGGTTAATCAAGGTTAATCAGTAGGCTTATACTCTGCTCGTTAAATCTGCAAAGTGAGTTATTCTCTTTTTTATAAACTATTTTACAATACCTCAAATTATTTTTCAAGGTTATAATTACAGGGACTAAGTCGTGGATATCTTGAATTACTGGTTGGTGGGGTATTGTGCACATTACTAATTTTCTCTCAGTTAGGTTCATTGACCTACTCGGGATAATCACTGTTAGGTTCATTGACCTACAGGGATAATCATCACTATTTAGGTTCATTGATCTAATAGTGGTATGACCATCGTCACCACTGTGACTTGTCACCATTGTGACAGGATGCCAGATAAAAATAAGATAGAAGCCATTGTAATCGCTCTTATGCTTTAATTAATAACTATACATCATTATGCAAAATAGAATGATTCACTCAGTATTTCCCTGCTGACAAAACCTTTTTCAAACATGTTTCAGGTGATCTGTTGTGAGCACAGGAAAAGTGCCGTGGAGCACTACAAGCTTAGAAAAGTGGCTCAGTGTAAATAAATAAAGAAACATGTTTTGAGAAATAAAGATTTCCCAGTAAAATCACTTTATTGTAAATTATGGGATTTATCCCTATATTATATATATAAACGAGCAGTTTTAATATTAATCGATCCTGTTTAAAAAGACTTCCGCTGTCATTTAATCAGATACCATCGGATTTCCTGCCTCGCAGCCCTGGACCGGGTCAAACCGGGGCCAAGGGCCGTGACAGGAAAATGTGGTATCAGAGCCACTGATTTAAGCTTACTATTGATTTTAGCCTATTAAAATAATTGAGAGATACTTAGGAAATTTAATTGCTATTATGTGAAAACATGTTTTATTAACTGATTATATGTTTTATTATCTAGTTAACTGTATACAGTATGGGCAGATCTTTATATGCTAACTAATGTAGCAATTAATACAAATTCTTAAATAATTTGACCCAAGTTTAGTACTTTTATTATCTACAGTCTAGAAACCTTATAAATAAATTTACAAATAAAACCTAGTGTGTTTTAATTTTCAGTTGTTTTGGTAGTTACCCAGTATGAAATACTATTTAAAAAGTTTTTCTATAAAAATTTTGTTATGAATTCTAATTTAGTAATTGTGTGTATTTTGCTAAACAGCATGAGCAACTTGTCTGATGCCCTTCAGAATTTAAATCTCTATCCGGAAAGAATAGAGGTTTCCAGAGATTTCAATAGGTATATTCCAGACATAGAAGAACCTATAGAATTCAACGCTTCACCTCTCGAGAAACCTAAGCCTAAGAAAATGGAAATTGGGGAAAGCCCTAGGCAAATTGAGGGGTTACCATCTCAAGAAGAACTAGATTTTATAATGGCAACCGATGATACTATTGAGCCTATTAATGAAAATGATTTTATTCATTCTCTTGAAACACAACTACCAATGAATTTAGAACCAGCTATACCAAACCTTTCAATCCACTCGCAAATAGACGAATGGGTGACTAATGAAATACTGTTACAAAACCATCCCTATAGGCTTTTTCCTAAGTTCAATCCAGAATCTTTACCAAATTCACCAATAAGTAACGAGAGAATGGCTGAACTCCGCCAATTTGACAAAGAACTAGTAGATACTGGGAATAGGATCCAAGAAATTTTGGGACAGATCTCCTGGAAATACAATGAGAAGGAACGCCGTTACTAGAATATCACCTGACAAAGGATAGGGGATTATGAAACAGTGGTTGTGTAATAGTAATAGTAAAATCAGTATGTGTAAAATAAATAATAAAACGGTTGTATATAGAAGCATGATATAATCTATAAAACAAAAGAAATATTAGAAAATTTACAATTTTGTTATATATTCATTTACGTGATTATGTGCAATTAATTGTGACGTTGGATTATTACTTTTATACTAATTATTTATCTATAAATTAGTTATCAGATGGAAAACGCTAATAATGAACCAGTTAATGAAGTTAATCAATCTGAGCAACAACAGGGGGATCAATATATGACTAGGCAGGATATAGAAAATATCGTTGCTCAAGGGATAGCCAACGCTATTCCAGCAATCATTGCTGCTGTTAAAAATCCAATCGAACCGCAACAAATCGTTCCTAGCAAACGCATTTCTGAAAATAACTTCAGTAATAGCGTAAATGGAGGCGGTAATCATGTTAATCATGATAATGAACCACGGCAAGCTCCGCTCCCTAAGAAAAGAAAAACTGCAATGCCTGGTTGCACTTATAAAGAATTTCTTGCTTGTAAGCCCACTGAGTTTCCAGGCAATGAAGGAGCGACTGCGACACTGCGTTGGTTAGAGAAAACCGAGGCAGTAATTGCCATAAGTAAATGTGCTCAGGATGATCAGGTCATGTACGCGTCAAATCTTTTCAAAGAAGTAGCGCTAGAATGGTGGAATATGGTGTTACAAGCAAAAGGAAGAAGGATGACGTATGCTATGAATTGGGAAGAATTTAAGAGCTTTGTAGAAAGAAAATTCTGTCCCGAGTATGAAAAGGAACAAATGACAAATAAGTTTCTAACCCATCGGATGGTGGATGTAGATTGTCGAGGGTATACTTCGACATTCTTCGAATATGCCAGAGTGGTACCAACCCTGGCTTCGCCAGAACCGGTACTTATTTCTCGTTATATTTGGGGATTGATTTCCGAAATCCGTAATATCGTCAAGGCTGCGAAACCTCGCACGATTGATGATGCGGTAGAATTAGCCAATACTCTGACTGACGAACTAATACGGACAAGAGAAGAAAATAGAAGGAAGGAAGTAGCCCAAAAGATTACCCAAGAATTCCATCCGGGTAACCATAACAATTTCAAGATAAGAGGAAATGGGCAATCTACCACTAGTCCATTTTGCAATTTTTGCAAAAGGAAGCATTTTGGAAGATGCAAAGGATATTGCAATTTTTGCAAAATTCCGGGGCATCAAGAAGAAGACTGCAGGAAGAAGAAATTTTCAGTCTGTTACAACTGTGGAGAAGCTGGACATCTTAGGCCAGATTGTCCAAAACTGAACAAATCATCTACAGAAGGAGCAAAAAGGAATGTAAGAGCCTTCCAACTGACTGCTAAGGAAGCAGAACTCATTCCAGATGTGATAGCCGGTACGTTCTTAGTTCACAACGTTTACACAAAAGTATTATTTGACTCTGGTGTAAACCAAAGTTTTATAAATACTTTATTCTTCCAAACTCTTAACTTACTTTTAACCAGCATTAGGCAAATTTCTACTGTAGAAACGGCAGATGGGAATTCAGTTAAAATAAATAAGGTTCTGCAAAGCATAGAAATAGAACTTTTAAGTCCTAAATTTTCTGCAACCTTATTATCTATAAAATTAGTTGAAATTGATGTTGTCACACCCCCAAAATCCACACGCGGAATATCACCGCTTGGAGGCGTGACTGACCAGGATCAAGCCACCAATCATATTGAATATGTAAGTAATTAAGCAAAAGTCATTTATCAATACGAAAGGTGTTTTCAAAAACCAAACATCAATAAGTGTGTAGCGGAAGCATAAGTATGTAAACCCAAAGTAAATCTTAAATTCAAATGTTTAGATAGTTAACATGGCATCACCGATCCATGTCCCACAACGACCTGCTCCTCCCTGTGCAAGCTCCATAAGTACCTAAGGTCCTGCAAGGCATGTAACAGAGGATCAACAACTAGTTGAGCGAGTTCACAGAAAGTAATAGTAAGTTCGTATGTAACATGTGGCTCTACTGGGCCGATAGTACGTTCTATTGGTGGGGGCTTCCCATGTTATATATCCCCTAGACTATTCGTAACCATAAGTATCCTTCCCAATCCGAGGATAGTAGTAAGTATAGGTTTACGCAGGTTTATGTAAGTGCCCTTCCCAACCGAGGACAGTACGTAGCGAGTACGTAGATTTAGCGCTGGCGTCCTTCCCAATCCGAGGACGGTAGTACGTAGGTTTAGCACTGGCGTCCTTCCCAATCCGAGGACGGTTGTACGTAAGTTTTACGTAGGTTTAGTGCTAGTGTCCTTCCCAATCCGAGGACGGTACGTAGGCTTTGCGTAGAATTTGGCACAGGCATCCTTCCCAACCGAGGACCGTGGTAAATAGTCTAGTGTTCATGTAAATACAGGAAATCATTCAATCCCATTCCCAACCCAACTGGGGAATCCCATGCCTTGGTAAGAGTGTGAACTCACCTTGGTTTGCTCGGCAGATTACACAGAAAGGTCACGACTAATGCTAGTGGTCAACCACGTCCTAACATGGTTATCACACAAAGTCAGGTTTTGGTGTCAAGTAACGCACACAGGTATCACATAGATTGCATACATAAGAAACACATACGAATCATGGCATCATACAACATCACGTTCAATAAATAAGACACATTGACATTAAGTGATTGGGCTCGCACAAGTCTAATGGCCTTGTGCGAGTCATATGTTGAAGCCCACTAACACCCGGCCCAAAAGCATGCAACCGAAAAGATCCGTAACATAACACGGCCTAGACAACTAAACACTAAGCCTTGTGCGGTCCATGATATCTTGTGCGATCAGTTTTAATACCCAGCCCAATCATACGGCCCAACAAGTAGCATAACAGTTAACATATATCGGCCCAACTAGTCACACAAGTCTTGTGCGATAGGTGGCACCTTGTGCGACTGAAACTTGTGCGTCCAGATCAGGTCTTGTGCGACCTGATCTTGTGCGACCCGAGAGCTTGTGTGATCAGCTCTTGTGCGACTCGGGTCATGTGCGATTGTTTAACAAACTTTCGTGATTTTAGCAATCAGTTACATCTATTCCAATTAATCATTTGACCACTTTAATAGTTTCCATAATTTGCATAAAGTCAATCAACAACAAACAATAACAAACTTAGCAATTATTCGATCAAAACATGGTTTTTATCTCAAATTCATATGAACTCTATCATAATCAAACATGAACAACATAACCAATATCTTAACAAATCGTATGATTCGGTCCAATTACTAGCATACATACTAACTTAATAATTGCGCATATCATCCATATATGAACACACACATCAGCCGATTAACAAACATGAAGCCGATTAGCATATATACAATTCCGATTTAATCATACAATCTCAACATCTTACAAATCTCGTATAGCATCAAATCACATGAACCGAATACCTAGTATTATCAAACAATATTACTAGCATAAAACCCTAGTTCATACATGACAAGATCACCTAGCATGGCAACTAGATAACAATGAAATACTAACCAGAAGTGTGATACGACAAGCTTGATCGAGAGAAAAAGGCTTCGAGGGAACAAGGCTGCCTTCGGTTCGGATTGAGAGGGAGAGTGTGTGATCTAGGGTTTGTGTATGTGTTAGGATGTTTGGTAAAAGTGTGAGATGGTTACAACCATCTCATGTGATAATCGACTAGGGGGATGGGCCGAACCCAACTTGGGCTATCCATTGGTTTCGATTACAAAGCATACGGCCCAACTAACTAAGCAACCGTTTCGCTTGTGCGGTCGGGTGAGTGTTGTGCGATTGGATCATATTATGCGTTTGGGCCATTATATACATACATACGTTACATAACACAATGCACATAATCATAACAAATCATACATTAATCAATTAATATAGCTCACATCAGCACGTATCATTACACAAGGTAGGTTCGAATTACGAGTTGTCACATTATCCCCAACTAAAAAGAAATTTCGTCCCGAAATTTGGTACGCACTCACTGAGGAAGCTAGGTAAATTGTATCGTTCACTGGTTTTCCTGGGGTGTCACATCCTCCCCCCGTTGATCTGGAATTTCGTCCCGAAATTCCGCAGTAGTAGCTTCAGCCTCAGTAGTGGTTGTATTGGTTCCGAATAACTGGGGATATTTGAGTTCCATTTGATCTTCACGCTCCCAGGTGAACTCTGGGCCGCGGCGGGAGTTCCAACGAACTCGTACAAGAGGGATTCTCGTGTTCTTGAGGACCTTAACATCCCGGTCCGTGATTTCAACAGGTTCCTCGACGAAGTTCAACCGTTCGTCGATAGTGAGTTCCTTCAAGGGAACTACGTGGGTCTCATCCGACGTACATTTCTTCAGATTCGACACGTGAAAGACATTGTGAACTGCACTGAGTTCAGGTGGTAAGTTCAATCTGTAGGCCACTTTGCCTATTTTCTCGATAACTTCGAAAGGTCCGACGTATCGTGGATTGAGTTTGCCGCGTTTGCCAAAACGAACCACACCCTTCCAGGGTGAAACTTTGAGTAGCGCTCGATCCCCAACTTGGAATTCGAGTAGTTTCCTGTCTTTATCAGCGTATACCTTCTGACGGTCCCGTGCTGCCGCCATGCGTTGTCGTATTTGAGCAATCTTTTCAGTAGTATCAACTACCATTTTTGGACCTGTGATTTGACTTTCTCCCACCTCTGCCCAACAGAGAGGTGACCGGCATTTACGCCCGTACAATGCCTCGAATGGAGCAGCTTTAATGCTTGTGTGGTAGCTGTTATTGTATGAAAATTCCACAAGTGGCAAATGTTTTTCCCAACCATTGCCAAAGTCAATTACGCACGCCCGAAGCATGTCTTCTAGAGTTTGAATAGTGCGCTCAGACTGCCCATCGGTCTGAGGATGATACGCCGTGCTCATGTCTAAACGAGAGCCAAAAGATTTATGCATTACTTGCCACAGTTCTGAAGTAAAACGTGCATCTCGATCCGAGATAATAGAGGTTGGCACACCATGCCTCGAGACCACTTCTTTTAAGTAAATGTCTGCTAGTGTAGAGAACTTGTCTGTTTCTTTGATTGCCAAGAAGTGAGCAGACTTTGTGAGTCGATCCACGATCACCCAAATAGTATCATTTCCGCGCTGAGATCTAGGTAGGCCAGTAACAAAATCCATGGAAATTTGCTCCCATTTCCATTGTGGTATCTCAGGTTGTTGTAGTGGTCCTGACGGTTTCTGATATTCTGCCTTGACTCTCGCACAAGTCAAGCATTTACTAACGTATGTGGCTATGTGGGCCTTCATGCTAGGCCACCAATATGTAGTCTTAATATCGTGGTACATTTTATCCGAACCAGGATGTACCGAGTAGCGAGACTTGTGAGCTTCATCCATTACCAGCTCGCGTAAGTTGCCGTACAGTGGAACCCAAATGCGTCCTGTGACGTAATAAGCGCCGTCTGCCCTTTGTTCTAATCGTTGCCTTGAGCCGCGTAGGGCTTCAGCCCTGACGTTGTTTGGTTTCAATGCTTCTACCTGAGCATCTCGTATCTGGGAAGGAAGGCTAGACTGTATGGTGAGTTGTAAAGCTCGTACGCGCTTAGGCGCAGTGTCTTTTCGACTGAGGGCGTCAGCCACAACATTGGCTTTGCCTGGGTGGTACCTGATTGAGCATTCGTAGTCGTTTAACAGTTCAACCCATCGTCGCTGTCGCATATTCAGCTCTTTCTGTTTGAATATATGTTCGAGGCTTCTGTGATCAGTGTAGATTGCACATTTGGTACCGTACAAGTAGTGTCGCCATATCTTAAGTGCAAAAACAACCGCTCCCAGCTCTAGGTCGTGTGTCGTATAATTCCGTTCGTGAATCTTAAGTTGGCGCGAAGCATAAGCAATAACTTTATCCCTCTGCATCAATACACATCCAAGACCTTGGATAGATGCGTCGCAGTAGACTACGAAATCGTCCGTGCCTTCAGGCAATGAGAGGATAGGTGCACTACAGAGTCTATCCTTTAAGTGCTGAAACGCTGTATCCTGTGCATTACCCCAACGGTAAACCACACCTTTCTGCGTCAGTAGTGTGAGCGGCTGAGCAATCTTCGAGAAGTCTTTAATAAATCTTCTGTAGTATCCCGCCAAACCCAAGAATTGGCGTATTTCTGTTGGTGTGCGAGGAGCGGGCCAATTCTTGATCGAATCCACCTTGGATGGATCGACATGAATCCCATCCTTGTTTACCACGTGGCCTAAGAAGTGGACTTCACGAAGCCAGAAGTCGCACTTTGAAAACTTAGCGTATAGTTGTTCCGTTCGAAGGAGTTCCAAGATAAGTCGTAAGTGCTGCTCGTGTTCCTCCTGACTCTTCGAATAGATCAGGATGTCGTCGATGAAGACGATAATAAACTTGTCGAGATAGGGTTTGCACACCCTGTTCATAAGATCCATGAATACGGCAGGCGCGTTCGTTAGCCCGAATGGCATGACCATAAACTCGTAGTGGCCGTAGCGAGTTCTAAATGCTGTTTTAGAGACGTCCTCATCCCGGACTCTCAGCTGGTGATATCCTGACCGTAAGTCTATTTTGGAGTAGTAGCTCGACCCTTGCAGCTGATCGAATAAATCATCTATGCGCGGAAGAGGATAACGATTCTTGATCGTCACCTTGTTGAGTTCACGGTAGTCTATACACATCCTGAACGTACCGTCTTTCTTCTTTACGAATAACACTGGAGCTCCCCAGGGCGAAGAGCTAGGACGTATAAAACCCTTTTCCAAGAGTTCTTGTAGCTGCTTTGACAGTTCTTCTAATTCAGTTGGAGCTAGACGATAAGGTGCTCGAGCTATGGGTGCTGCTCCTGGAGCTTGTTACTATGGGTTACCAAAGGTTCTTAACCAGCACGAGGAATGCGGACCTTCTTTTCTTTACAAAGAATCTCTGCTCGATGTTGAGGTAGTCAATCCATACCAATATCGATGTCAAAACCATCACAACGTTGGGGTCATTCCTAGTATCACCCTGACCAATCACGAACACTCGACCCCTGGCACTATTGCCGTCGTTATTACCCCCATTGTTGCCTCCATTATTGTTCCCATTTCCTTGGTTGTGGTTCTGATTCTGGTTCTGGTTCAACTGTGGGCAGTGTCTCTTGAAGTGACCTTCAGCGCCACACTGATAGCATCCCTTGTTACTCTGCTTTTGCTGCTGATTCTATAGATCCTGTGGCTGTCGTTGTCGGTTCTGGTTTGCAGGACGTGAGCTTCTACCATCTTTGGCTCCATGACCAAGCTTGTTGCATCATTGACAATGATTTCGGTTGCACTGCCCGCTGTGGTGCAATTTACATCGTTTGCACTTAGGGTGGTTTCCCCTGTATCCACCCTGCCCTTGAATACTAAAAGGTTGCTGTCCAGGACTTTGGTTGTCATTGATCTTTCGCTGTGGTGCCTGGGACGGAATCGTAGTCGAACCCTCGTTAGAGGTTTCATCCCACTTTCATCCGTTGTCACTGAGGGTAGCAGAAGTAGTTGAAGTAGTAGTGGTAGTAGTATCGCTGATACGTTGAGGCAGCTTGTTCTGTCCCACTGCCTGGTCTGTGAGACGATGAGCAAGATGAGTAACATCTTGAATAGTAGCAAGTTTAGCCGTCTTCTCATGGTTTTGAAATTCTGGTACTGAGCCCTTGAGGTACAGCTCAATGCTCTTGATGGGAGGTTCCACCATAGTAGGACACAAAGTTGCCAGTTCGTTAGATTGCTTCGTATACGTCTCTATTTCTGACCCCGTCATCTTCAGGTTAAGGAACTCCACTTCCGGTTTGTGGATGTCATCATAGTTACAGTATTCTAGTTTGATTAGTTCCTTGAATTCGTCCCAAGGGGTGGCATTAGCAGCCGCCAGCCCCAGCATCGGAACTTGCGCGTTCCACCAAGTTAGCGCAGTGCCTTCGAGAGTATCAGTGGCATAATTCACCTTACGAGCCTCAGGTCATTCACACATTTGAAGACCGGTTCGAGTTCCTCGAACAAATGGAGGAGTCCAACAGCTCCTTCAGTGTCGCTGAGAGTAGTAGGACGACAGTCCATAAAAGTCTTGTATGTGCATACAGGTGGCTGAGCGTGTTGACTTGTCGTGTGCGTAAGAGTAATCAAAATTAAGCACAAGTGTTGAGTTACGAGAGTAGGATCTAAAGATCCTAGAGTAAGTGGTGATGGCAGGTTACACCTCCTGCCTGGGCAGCTGCGAGTGCTGCAGTAACTTGTTCAGTGATCGAAGCCGCCAACTGGGCTTGAGTTAGGTTAACACGTCCACTCATGATCTTGACTTCAAGGAGAACATGTGCGAGAGAGGTTCGCGAAAGTGCAATGTCAGTAGAGAGTGAGCATGCAAGTGTTCTCTAGCAGTAACGAATAGTAGGCAATGTAATCTAAGCATACCACGAGCAAAGTTCTACGCAATTCTAGCATGTAGGCAATAAACATAAACCTTATTACCTAGGATGTTGAGTCTTGCACGTGGAGCGAAGCGTCGTTGTGGATCGTTGAGAGCACTGTTCTGGTTATAGTCTGGTTTTAATAAAATCGTTTTCCCCATATTAAAACCGAGTTCTCTATAACCAATGGCTCTGATACCAATCTGTCACACCCCCAAAATCCACACGCGGAATATCACCGCTTGGAGGCGTGACTGACCAGGATCAAGCCACCAATCATATTGAACATGTAAGTAATTAAGCAAAAGTCATTTATCAATACGAAAGGTGTTTTCAAAAACCAAACATCAATAAGTGTGTAGCGGAAGCATAAGTATGTAAACCCAAAGTAAATCTTAAATTCAAATGTTTAGATAGTTAACATGGCATCACCGATCCATGTCCCACAACGACCTGCTCCTCCCTGTGCAAGCTCCATAAGTACCTAAGGTCCTGCAAGGCATGTAACAGAGGATCAACAACTAGTTGAGCGAGTTCACAGAAAGTAATAGTAAGTTCGTATGTAACATGTGGCTCTACTGGGCCGATAGTACGTTCTATTGGTGGGGGCTTCCCATGTTATATATCCCCTAGACTATTCGTAACCATAAGTATCCTTCCCAATCCGAGGATAGTAGTAAGTATAGGTTTACGCAGGTTTATGTAAGTGCCCTTCCCAACCGAGGACAGTACGTAGCGAGTACGTAGATTTAGCGCTGGCGTCCTTCCCAATCCGAGGACGGTAGTACGTAGGTTTAGCACTGGCGTCCTTCCCAATCCGAGGACGGTTGTACGTAAGTTTTACGTAGGTTTAGTGCTAGTGTCCTTCCCAATCCGAGGACGGTACGTAGGCTTTGCGTAGAATTTGGCACAGGCATCCTTCCCAACCGAGGACCGTGGTAAATAGTCTAGTGTTCATGTAAATACAGGAAATCATTCAATCCCATTCCCAACCCAACTGGGGAATCCCATGCCTTGGTAAGAGTGTGAACTCACCTTGGTTTGCTCGGCAGATTACACAGAAAGGTCACGACTAATGCTAGTGGTCAACCACGTCCTAACATGGTTATCACACAAAGTCAGGTTTTGGTGTCAAGTAACGCACACAGGTATCACATAGATTGCATACATAAGAAACACATACGAATCATGGCATCATACAACATCACGTTCAATAAATAAGACACATTGACATTAAGTGATTGGGCTCGCACAAGTCTAATGGCCTTGTGCGAGTCATATGTTGAAGCCCACTAACACCCGGCCCAAAAGCATGCAACCGAAAAGATCCGTAACATAACACGGCCTAGACAACTAAACACTAAGCCTTGTGCGGTCCATGATATCTTGTGCGATCAGTTTTAATACCCAGCCCAATCATACGGCCCAACAAGTAGCATAACAGTTAACATATATCGGCCCAACTAGTCACACAAGTCTTGTGCGATAGGTGGCACCTTGTGCGACTGAAACTTGTGCGTCCAGATCAGGTCTTGTGCGACCTGATCTTGTGCGACCCGAGAGCTTGTGTGATCAGCTCTTGTGCGACTCGGGTCATGTGCGATTGTTTAACAAACTTTCGTGATTTTAGCAATCAGTTACATCTATTCCAATTAATCATTTGACCACTTTAATAGTTTCCATAATTTGCATAAAGTCAATCAACAACAAACAATAACAAACTTAGCAATTATTCGATCAAAACATGGTTTTTATCTCAAATTCATATGAACTCTATCATAATCAAACATGAACAACATAACCAATATCTTAACAAATCGTATGATTCGGTCCAATTACTAGCATACATACTAACTTAATAATTGCGCATATCATCCATATATGAACACACACATCAGCCGATTAACAAACATGAAGCCGATTAGCATATATACAATTCCGATTTAATCATACAATCTCAACATCTTACATATCTCGTATAGCATCAAATCACATGAACCGAATACCTAGTATTATCAAACAATATTACTAGCATAAAACCCTAGTTCATACATGACAAGATCACCTAGCATGGCAACTAGATAACAATGAAATACTAACCAGAAGTGTGATACGACAAGCTTGATCGAGAGAAAAAGGCTTCGAGGGAACAAGGCTGCCTTCGGTTTGGATTGAGAGGGAGAGTGTGTGATCTAGGGTTTGTGTATGTGTTAGGATGTTTGGTAAAAGTGTGAGATGGTTACAACCATCTCATGTGATAATCGACTAGGGGGATGGGCCGAACCCAACTTGGGCTATCCATTGGTTTCGATTACAAAGCATACGGCCCAACTAACTAAGCAACCGTTTCGCTTGTGCGGTCGGGTGAGTGTTGTGCGATTGGATCATATTATGCGTTTGGGCCATTATATACATACATACGTTACATAACACAATGCACATAATCATAACAAATCATACATTAATCAATTAATATAGCTCACATCAGCACGTATCATTACACAAGGTAGGTTCGAATTACGAGTTGTCACAGATGTTATGTTAGGAATGGATTGGTTAGTAAACAACCATGCTCGAATTATCTGTGATAAGAATTCTATAGAAGTTTGAGCAATCACTGGAAAAGTAATAATGATTACAGGAGATAAGCTATGTAAACCCATAAAGTTCATATCAGTAATGAAAGTTGCTAATAATGAACGAAACCAAGGAATAGTATATATGATTTCATTAATCATTAAAGATAAAGAACTTAAGGAAATTTCTGTAGTTTCAGAATACCCAGATGTATTCCCAAAAAGAGTTATCAGGGTTACTACCTGATAGGGAGATAGAATTTAGAATTCCTTTAAATCCAGGAACTATACCGATAAGCCAAGGCACCTTATCGGTTAACACAGAGTTATTTAAAAAGGATACTTCGATGAAAATGTGTATTGATTATAGGGAATTGAATAAAGGTTACAATTAAGAATCAATACCCATTACCTTGGATTGATGATCTATTCGGTCAACTTCAAAGAGCTAGATATTTTTACGCTTCGGTTATCATCAACTAAAAGTACAAGAGGAAGACATACCTAAAACCATTTTCAGAACTAGGTATGGTCATTACGAGTTTACAATCAGGCCCTTCGGATTAACGAATGCACCTCCAGCATTCATGGACATGATGAATAGGATCTGTAAACTATATTTGGATAAATTTGTAATTGTCTTTATAGACGATATACTTATTTATTCCAAAAGTCAGGAAGGACATTGTCAGTAATTGCATGCACTCTTAGCATTTTTAAGAAAAGAGAAGCTTTACGCCAAAGTCTCGAAGTGTGAATTTTGAAAAGTGCAAATTTCTAGGTTATATGGTGAATCATGAAGGTATTCACGTAAATTATGCTAAGATAGCAGCAATTACCAAATGGAAAGTTCCGCAATCCGCAATGGAAATTAGAAGTTTTATAGGTTTAGTCGGATACTATACTAAGGATTTTTCCAAGATAACTATACCATTAACTAAGCTAACCTATAAAACAGTTAAGTTTGAATAGGGACCTAAACAAGAAGAAGCCTTTAGGATCTTAAAGCATAAATTAATAAAATTCTAGTTTTACCAGAAGGAACAGAAAATTTTAAAGTATATGGTGATGCTTCAAAACTAGGATTTGGATATGTGTTAATGCAACGCAAAAAGGTAAATACGTATGCATCAAGGTAATTGAAAAAGCACAAAGAAAACTATACCACTCATGACTTAGAATTAGGAACCCTAAATTTTGCCCTTAAGATTAAAGACATTATCTGTATAGAAGTAAGTTTACTGTCTATACGGATTATAAGAATTTAAGACATATATTTGGGCAAAAAGAATTAAACATGAGGCAAAGGAGAGGGATGAAAATCCTAAGTGACTACTACTGTGATATTCAGTATCACGAAGGAAAGGCTGAAGACGGCTAGAGATAGTCAGAAAAGTTATACAGATAATAGACAAAAGCCGTTGGAGTTCGAGTTGGACACAAAATGCTAATTGAAAGTAATTCCTTGGAAAGGAATTGTTAAATTTGATAAGAAAGGAAAGCTAAATCCAAGATACATAGGATCATTTCCAGTGATCCAACGTATAGGACCAGTTGTTTATCATTTACAATTACCAGGAGAGTTAGCTGGAGTACATGATGTATTTCATGTATCCAATCTCAAGAAATGTCTATCAGACGAATCTTTGGTAGTACCTTTCCAAGATATAAAGGTAAACGAGTAGTGTTAGTTAAAGTAAAATAGGATTCAAAGATATGATCCTAATACATTTAGGAGTTAGAATCAGAAATGAAGCGAAAATATCCTCAATTATTCAAGTAAATCTCGAGGACGAGATTTTTATTAAGGTGGGGAGAATGTAACAACTCGTATCAAAAAGTCCTAATTATTATTTTAATTAACCAATAGGAAACCCTAAATGAGAAACCCAAGTAATTCTGAACAAACCCTAAAATTTTCAGAACAATCGGAATCAGGATCAGGGCCCCTAAAACTCAGGGGGGGTAAACCCTAGTTGGTATTATCTACACAGTTTTACGTGTAAATTGAAAATGAACGCAGGACTAACTCAGCAAGGCTACTTAGACACGCGGCCACCCTATGATAGGGGGCGCCTCTCGCGCCACGCGACACCCCCTCGCGCCACGCGAGGGGGGAGGTTTTTCAGGTATAAATATTAGGCAGTGGGACTTGATTCTGGGAGTTGAAACGACGTAAATTCTCAAATTATACGCTGAGATATTGTCTGTTTATCACAATTAACACACACGATTCACTAATCGATGCCGTAATCAGGGTAATAACTCGATCGCTATTACGATTCAACGTCCGATCGATTATAACTATCCAACGATTGTTTAAGTGCCGCTCAAATTGAGTTTATACTTTGTTATTCATTGTTATTTCGACTTGAATGTTTGAGTGCTGTTCGAACTCGGACTATACTCTGTCATTCGTTGTGAATCCGCTGAATTGTTAAGTATTGCACTTGTAAACCGTTGTGAGGGTTTAATCTCGTGAATTGTCGTAACTGCTGTATTAGTTACTAACCTGTTTATGCGTGCATTGTTATTTAAATTAGGTTAATTAAGGCTAATCAGTAGGCTTATACTCTGCTCGTTAAATCTGCAAAATGAGTTATTCTCTTTTTTATAAACTATTTTACAATACCTCAAATTATTTTTCAAGGTTATAATTACAGGGACTAAGTCGTGGATATCTTGAATTACTGGTTGGTGGGGTATTGTGCACATTACTAATTTTCTCCCAGTTAGGTTCATTGACCTACTCGGGATAATCACTGTTAGGTTCATTGACCTACAGGGATAATCATCACTATTTAGGTTCATTGATCTAATAGTGGTATGACCATCGTTACCATTGTGACTTGTCACCATTGTGACAGGATGCCAGATAAAAGTAAGATAGAAGCCATTGTAATCGCTCTTATGCTTTAATTAATAACTATGCATCATTATGCAAAATAGAATGATTCACTCAGTATTTCCCTGCTGACAAAACCTTTTTCAAACATGTTTCAGGTGATCTGTTGTGAGCGCAGGAAAAGTGCCGTGGAGCACTACAAGCTTAGAAAAGTGGCTCAATGTAAATAAATAAAGAAACATGTTTTGAGAAATAAAGATTTCCCAGTAAAATCACTTTATTGTAAATTATGGGATTTATCCCTATATTATATATATAAACGAGCAATTTTAATATTAATCGATCCTGTTTAAAAAGACTTCCGCTGTCATTTAATCAGATACCATCGGATTTCCTGCCTCGCAGCTCTGGACCGGGTCAAACCGGGGCCAAGGGCCGTGACACCCTGGAAAGGGGTAATGCGATTTGGCAAGACAGGCAAGTTAAGCCCAAGGTATATTGGACCATTCGAGATCATCGAATGTGTCGGAATAGTGGCTTACAAGTTAAATTTGCCTGAAGAGCTCAGTGGAATCCATAATGTGTTTCACATCTGCAATCTGAAGAAATGTCTAGCTGATGAATCACTAGTTATACCACATACGGATGTGCATATAGATGAGAGCCTGAAATTTGTAGAAAAACCTTTATCGATTAAGGATCGACAGGTTAAGAAGCTTCGAAGGAAGCATGTGCCGATCGTAAAAGTTAAATGGGATGCCCGTAGAGGTCCCGAGTACACGTGGGAGGTAGAATCCACAATGAAAGAAAAGTACCCTCATTTATTTCAGTAAATCTCGAGGTTGAGATTTCTTTTAAAGGGGTGAGGATGTAACACCTCGTAAAATCATACCCAATAAAATAAAGACACGTGTCATGTAAGGCAAACATGTTATAAACCCGGATCAAGTGAAAGATGTATGGTAGGATTTAAAAGTGTCGACATGTTAATTAATACCTCTGAGTGACCCAATTATAAATCTCAAACCTTAATCTATATTATAAACATCTGATATATTCAAATCCGGTTATTTTGATAATGTATAATTCAAATTGGCACAAGAAATGGATCCTATGTTTCATACGACAAATTCCCTTCAAAAGCGTTCATCAATAAAGTCCAAGGATGTGTAAGTGCATGGCAACACCTTCAAGAACATGCAAAGGTCTGGTTTATGGTCCCCTCCTGCTGATAAAGGCATAAGATTCGAAGTTGTAAAGAATGCATGGTCAAAGCCTAACAGATTACAAAGTTTTGTCTTCTGAAGAGGGCTTACGGACCACAAGAGGACCACCTTACGGTCCGTATGGTGGAGGAGCTGGGCGAAAATAAATAAAAGCAGGAATACGGACCGCAAAGCCAAGGGCTTACGGTCCGCAAGGTTGTAACTGGGCATCTTAGATCAAGGTCGGTTGCGGACCATATAGTATTTAACTTACGGTCCGTAAGAGGTGCTTACGGACCGCAAAGGTTACTTCTTACGGTCCGTAAGGCTGTCGCTGGCAGCAGAAAATGGACAGATGCCTGTTCAGCCTGTTACACCGCCTCTCTTGCATGGTTTTCGAAATTCAGGAGCATGGCCAATAGTTTTACATGTATAGGGACACATGGGATTATCAGGGAACTTTTATAGACTTGTGTGTGATGATCTTGAGCCATTTGGGTTCCTATATAATGAAGTGAAGTTGCAACACTTGAAAATGCTCATTTCAAAACTCACTTCCACACTTCCTCAGGAGCTCTCTGGACCTAAATCAAGTTTCCTTAATTCATAATCTCGTGCATAGGACCATAGTAAGTATCCTTAACCTTCCTTAATTCAGTTTTAATTAGTTTAATGGCCTAAAGTCAAACCGTCGTAATTAGAGTTTGACTTCGTGATTAATTAAAATTTATCCAGTCAAATCTTGAATTGAAAATACCTATGAGTGGGTAATTATGTGGGTAATAAATCCTTAAAAGGGCACTCTCTGATTCCCACTCTAGCTAGGTCAATTGTCGGGTCAAACCTAATCTTAAAAAGTCAACAGAAAGCTAATTTTCAAATAAATGCATAATTAACAATGTAGAAGACATGCAACCTGTTTTATCACTCATATAACTTGGTAATTCATATAAGAACATGTCTAAACATGTTCAACCCGACAATTTTCAGTTTAGGCTCGGTTCGGAACCGGAAGTCGCATAATTAGACTTTTGCTTTGACTTTCCGTTCTGACCCAATGTAGCATGTTTTAGAAATGCCTTAGAGATTTATTAGGACCAGGTTACATGTTAGTATAACCCTCTGTGATTATACAACTTGGTTCATTAGTTATCCGATTCATATGCATGTTTCCGTTAAATGCTTAAATGTTGACTATTATGCCCTTTTAACCTTAAAACAAGAATTTGAAAATGTGAGAGGACAATAATCTTTATTACCGAATTATAAACATGTCCCTAAATTTTCACACCAGTTTGTGGTCTAGATTAGGAGTTATGCACATTAGCGTAAATGAAAAGCTTTTTATTAAATAAACGGCGTAATTGGCGTATAGCCTATCTAAACCTAATTTTTGTTACCAAAATTTTTACCCACTGATGTAAAATAATATTTTGGGATTTTTGAAGATTTTTATTTATTTTTAGGCTGAGCATAATATAGAGTTATACCTTTGATTTGGTAATTGTCGGTTTTGCCCTTTTAGCTTATAAAATGAGTTTTACAATTCATTTTGATACCAAACCTTTTTCTACTGATCTTATATGATAAATAAAATATTTTAAGCCTTCTGGAATAATAAAAATATCAGCTTTCATTATAAAACCCGGAAATCGCTTAAAACCGCCCTTTTACGCGTTTTAAACGCATAGTATGCATTAAAATTATATTAAATATATAAGACTTGATACCTACTGATATTTTTAGCAAATTTTTATATTCTAATAGTAAGCAAAAGTTTTAAACTCAGATTTCCAGTTTTGACCCTTTAAGCTTATGTGAAATGACCAAAATGCCCATGCGGGGCATAGTTTGAATTTAAATCCATTTTGGGCATAATGGAAGTTATCTTACTGATATCACAATATATTTAAGGCATATTAACTTAGGAAACCTGTTCATGACTCATTTGGTTACCCGTTACGCATCTTTCGCGTTCGGTGCGGTTTATGTAACTAGTTTGCATAAATTAGCCGAAACGGGTCAAACCTTATCATTTTTATCTCAAAATACAGAATGTGGTTAGCTTATCCATATTATACAAGTATACAAACTTGTCGGGTCTAAACCACACTCTAATCCGGTCATCGCTTAATCGTGCGTTTTGAACCGTGTATCTTCCTTTAAAACTAACCGGTCTAAGTTTAGACTTATTTAAGACCCGTTAGGATCTAATAGGTTATTAAAACCTTCGTTCCAGATTAGGAGCCCGGTAAAAGCTACGTGCACTTGCTGTTTGTGAATTATACTTGCTCAGGTAAATACTCTTAACTTATTTTCCCTATACGGGCTTGGGATACGGTATTATAATAATACCGCTTGGTCAGGTGTGTAGTCATTTAAATCGGATTGTGATTAATGTATTTACATAACTCGTTTTAATCTGTATTATTTGGTGTATGGCCTTTGCGGGTTAAATGACCATGTCCCGGATATCCTTGGCATCATTCAAAGAAATGGGCACGACCTAAGCACGGGGTGTAGGCATACACCTGACAGGTGCATTGTGTAAAAACTGGTAATCCACTTAAAGGAATCAACCTTGTGGGCATTATACCTGTGGCATGTCAGTTAATCTTGTCCGGCTCTTCTAACCGGCCCTGACGGACGACAAATAAGTAAAACAGTATACAAGATTATTTTCAAATAATTGTCCCAAGTTATAAAAGATATTTTGTGTCGTGTGCATTCAAACTAATTTTCTTAAACTCTTTTCAAAATGAGTCAGTTAATTGTATTTACCTGTGTAAACTAACGTATTTTCCAAAAAGGCTAAGTGCAGGTACTAGACGAAATAGGCTGGCTACTCCTGGCATCATTAATCAAGTCTTGCAAGCTCTAGATGTTAAAGTCTGTTGAACAATGATCTTTTATCTTTTGATCCGCCTGTGGATCCCTTACAGTCCGTTTGTAATACTATGATATTACTATTTCTTCGGTTTGTAATGTGATTCATCTTTTGCTTCCGCTGTGCATTTAAATTGTGTTGTTTGACTATGATGATATCAACTACGTCACGATACTCCCCACCGGGCCCACTTGTAATAAGTGGAAATATCGGGGTGTGAAAAATGTTCCCACAGGTTTACCATGTTAAACCAAGATGGAACAACACCATTTTGAGGTCCAAACTTTCTGTTTTGGAA
>JARYGA010009011.1:0-28825 GCA_030545235.1 Helianthus tuberosus | reverse complement strand
CGATAATCAAGGAATATGGGCCAATTATTGTAGACAACAATCCAACACATGCATACACGAACTTAATAAGGTTGGCATCTTTCTTTACTACAGATGCAAACAATAACAATTCATGAAAATTGCACACCTTAAACTCTTCTCTTAAGTCATCTAGTCAAAAGCGATGTCCTCAAAGTCTACTTCATCTATGACAAATTCATTAGGACTAATTTTCTGAACTGGTCATGAGTTATTAACTTTTGATATGAATACTATGAACTTTTGAAGAACTTCAAAACAATATATAGGTGTTAAATTTTACTAAAAACCATATCAATTTGAATGTTGAGAATTTCTAAAGAGTTGACCTCTAAAGTCAAAAATAGAGAAGCAAAAAGGAGAGTATTCTTCTTACCTTATTCATTGGCACCCATTTGAACTACTGTTAGTACTATTACTACTACTAACAATAATAGCTTAAAGAGTCACATTTGGTCTTCCGCTCCAATGCTAGATATTTATAGTATTGTTTAAAAAACTCACAAATATTCAAACACCCTATATTATACTTAGATATTTATTGTATTGTTTAAAAAACTCACAAATGTTCAAACTATCTTGTGAATAAATATATAAATCTTATGGAAAATAGCATGGAGACCTTATGAGAAAAAAAAAACACAAATGCACAAATATTCTTACCTCTTTTTGCGAACTTCATGAGTCAAGTCAGTTTGCTACTAAAAACCTCTGTGGTTGTTCCTGGAAGCGAGAGCCACCCTCGTTGGGAGGCACCATCTCCACCGTACAAACCCACCAACATGCACGAACCCGGTTCCATAATTTAACCATTTTTGTTCATCGTTCTAAAAAGAAAAGATATAAAAGTGAAACTTTAGTGGTAATTTGAGATACTATGGAACTGGAAACCTGAAAGTAAGAATTAAAAAAGGTAGTGGTAATTTGAGTTAGTGATGTTAAAAACCCATCGAAACCGACGTAACTGCCCAAACCAAGTTAAATCAGCGAGCTCAGATGGGTCAGGAGTAATGTGGTCTGGCTTATGGTTTATGGTTTGTAACAGGGCGAGATGAACATACCGCCATAATATTAAAAAAAAACATGTTTTTCTACGTATATGAACTTAACATTACCATATATATAGATTATTAGTTTAGCCGAATACGTGCTCTTAATTTTTTTTCTTTTTTACTTTATTCGTAAACTCTTTAATTCTTAAACATTTGGCTGGTCCGACAGTCCAGTCGACGCTGCCAACCCGACTGCTTTGGCTTAGTTTTTCCAAAAACCGTAGTTACCGGTTCCACCCAAAAACTCATAAAAACCGGCTGAACCGGACCGTAAATATCTCTTATTTGAGTATGTAGAGTTTACTCAAGAAGTCAAACATATGGGATGAGACTATATCTTCCACACTCGCTACTTTAATTTAAAACTCTCATATCACCCAAAGATTAGAAGTTTCTTCCAATTATTCGGCAAGATTGTTGTATAAATTGTTAATATGCAACATAAGTGAACACTAATATTGAAATAATGTGAACTTACCTACTGAATCTCAAAAAGCCTCCCTCAAAAGACATAATTTATTGATCATCTTTCATATCTTAAAACATAGCTGAAACATTACTGTTCTGTTTTTCTGTTAAGTTCTAAATCCCCCATTTTAATTTGACTGATTCTTTTAAAATGGAGTTGGTATTCTTTTCAAAGTTATTGTTTTGTACATAAAATAAGAAGTAATTTGTATTCATTATCTGTGGAGTTATTATATGTAAACCAAAACTAACCTTTGAGGTAACCTGAACTTGCTTTGGTTAATGTTTTTCTTAAGTTGAGCTGAAAAAAAAACAGGTGATTGTTGAGGAAATGACTCAATTAAAGTTAAGCAAAGTGGAACCAAAATCCATTTCAAACTTATCATATATACAATATATAGTTCGGTTACTTCTACCAATTTGACACATTCCACTTTCAGCTAGTTTTTTTTATTCATTTACTGTTTAAAAAAAACCCAAACCATCGCCCGTTTAGCACCCATTTGGTTAGTATACAATATATGACTTTGGTGACTTCAACCCATTTGCCCCAATCCACATTCAGGTAGTTTTTTTTTTCAGTTGACCCAATTAAGGAACACAAACCAAAATTGGCCATTCCACACCTCATAGTCTTATGATTTAAAAAATGAAGTAAGCTAGCTTGACCCATTTGGTTAGTAACTTGGTATAAAAGGTATAAAGTCTAGTGACTTTAACCTTGTTTGACCCATACGGGATTCTAAATAAATAAATAAATATGTAGCCATAATATAATTCTTATTATTAACAAATAAGTACTGATTGAATATTAATCTTGTTAAATACAAAAACAAATGACAATATAGTAACTCAAGCCAAAAGGGATTAAGAACATACTCTATATACGCGACTGGTGCAAGTAACATTATCTACTGTTTTTCGAGTTCAAACTACTCTTGTATATCCTCTTGTATATCCTCATGTGCTATCTCTGCAACACTAATTGTATTATTTAACCAAACTTAATGGTGATGGAGCTACAATACTACGACAAACGGTATGGACACCTAATAATATCGATTGTGGGAATTAGGGTATTATTACAATTGATTAAAAGAACTAAAACCATATTTGAACAGAAAATGATTACCTAGATGAAGAAGAACTCAATGAAACTTTTTCAATAAATCAATAATAAAAACTACAACGTGATGTTAAAAGAACTTTACCGGAAAGAAATTTGTCGAGAAACTCGGAAAGAATCACAGAGCGAAAATGATTGAAAACTGAATATCTCTGAACAAACAGGAACAAAATAAAAAACTGAACAAACAAAGTATTTTAGAATCAAAAGAGTTGTAAGAGTATCTTTCTACACTGATCTCTAATTTCACAATTTATAAACTCTAAAACCCAATCTACACTTCTACACTTGGTGAATGTAACCAAATTTACCCCCAAAAATCACAATACAGTCACATGTTTCAAACCATATCATATAAATATACTTCCAATTAAATCAATAACATATACATATGATTAACAAAAAAAATAAGCCAATAATAAACTATTATATAATCCAAAAAAAACAATAGAACATTTACCTGAGCAAAAACCATAACTTGAAAATTAAAAGAGATCTGCTACCATTGAAGAAAAATCTTATAAAATTGAAATAATTAGAAGCCAAATGTTATATAGAATCCAATCAGTGGAACCATCAAGGGAATGTGGTTCATAGCAGGGTTTTGTAGAAGTTTGAAGGTCTGAAAATCGCACGTATCATAATTAGGGTTTTGTATAAACGTAAGATTATAAGATTAAAACTTAACATACCAAAAGGGTAACGATTAGGATGAATTAGAGATACATGAGAATTGCTTCGCTGCAAATTAGGGTTCATGAAATATAAATCAAGATTAAACAAATATGAAACACGAATCAATGAAAAAAAACATATGTGGATTAGATTAAGGATCGAAAATAACTTACTGTGTTGCCTTCAATCGATGATTTGAATCCTTGCTTTAGAGATCTAGGTTTGTGATTTGCAATTTGCAAATAATAAGATATAAAGGAAAGGTTGAGGACAGAAACGTACGTGAGAAGGAGAATAGAGAAAAAGAGATTGCTGCTCATTGTCAATTATCTGCTCAAAGAGAGTGTCCACATCAACAAAATGATTGGCTAAGAATAATCCATGTGGTTAAGGAGAATTCTTTTAGTATAGTATATAGATAGATTATATCATTAATATACATATTATAAGTTAATGACAATTCATCTGCCACAACCAATTAACTTACAATTTATTTTTAAAAACACTTATAGATTATCATCAACATTTTTATATTTTTAATACATTGTTTAACGACTATAATTAATCAAATGGATTATAGTCACACTAGGAGAGAAATAAAATTTAGAAGATTATACTTGGATAGCTGAAAATATAAATGTTTTCATTTATTTCACTTATATGTGATAAGTCATTTCACCGATAAGGATTATAAATGTTTTTTATGATTTACATTTTGTTGATAGTCAACCCGTGTAATACACGAGTTTGTAAGCTTTTTTTAGACAAATTTGGATCACTGACGAACCATTGAAGTGTTATTGTGCCACCAGCGGAACCACCCGATCATATCAATCTCCACTAGGCAATAATGTCTATAAACCAATTCAGAAGGAAACCCAATAATCTGAGGAAAACACTCTTATGGGAATCGAACTCAGGACCTAATGGTCTCTAAGTTTTATCCCACCATAAGGATGTAACTAAGCTATTATCTCATGGACACATAGCTTTGTAAGCTAGTAGCCTTAATATAACAACGCAAAAAAGTATTATCAAAATCATAACTTTTTAAACATATATTCAAATTTTGATAACAATGATAATATAATGAAATTTACTAAAAAGGTGTGGAGACATATATTTATAAAAAAATAACAAACATTATTATTGAGTGAATGTAAAGATCTCTATATCGAAATTAACATGGTTTATCGTCCACAAATATGGAGTGTGGGGTCATGGATTGGAACATTATTTCCACATAGGATCATTAATTAAAAGGTATACCACCCCCTTCCTTGATTGATGGTGGTTCCCATGGATTAAACCACGATTGCCACGACCCTCCCATTTGGAAATTTTAAGACAAAAATAAATTAAAAAAATAAAGGGGGTTGTGATTTGGGTCATGACCACACCCTTAGGATAGTGGTTTTAAATGATGAATTAAAGATGCATGACATGATGCCTATGTGGAGGATCATGATGGTCATGACCACACCCTATAACCTAATATAAGGACTTTATTACTGCACCCTATAGCCTAATATAATGATGGTCATGAGGATCATGATGGTCATGAGGGTCATGACCACACCCTATAGCCTAATATAAGGACTTTATTACCGCTTAAAACGTGAAATGTTAGCATTGTTTATTCCGCCTAATAGGTCAACTGAGTCGAGTGTCTCTACTACCTAACTAAGCCTCAACCATGTGCTCAACTTGCGCTACATTGCCAAGTCACTTAGTCACATACACCTAAAGCCCGAAGATAACTCTTCGTAATCTCATAAGACTAAACCATATTACAAAAAGATCAACTAATACTTTTATAGCCATTTTATGATCAAACCATGTAACATATGACCTGGATATAGATTGTGAGTTTTAGATAACAAAATATGCTTGACCAAAATTTTCTTGGCTAAATGTATACTTTATGCGTAATTCCACCAAATAAATATTAGAATCAAGAAGTCATTTATATTTTATCAAACATAAACTTTTAACATTTAAAAATAAAGTTTTAAAAATTACAAATGAAATTTTAGAATTGAAAATGAAATTTTATTAACTATATACACGTTTATAACTTTCCAGCAATAAAAAAGTTAAATTGCAGTTTTTAATAGTTTAATGAGTGAATTGCAAATTTTGTCCTTTATCTTTATACCCTTTTGCAGCCGGTGCCCTTTATCTTTAAAATTGACGAGTTTTGTACTTTATGTTTTAAAATCCTGCACGTTATGTCCTTTAGGCCTAACCTAATTAGTTTTTTCAGTTAAATTTGATCATGTACAAGGCACATGAGGGTGTAATTGTCTTTTTACCTTATTAGTTAAAAAAACAAACTTAAGAAAAACTAAAAGAAATTTTAGTTTTTTGGGAATGAACTGCTACTACTTGATAAATTATTACACTATAAAGAAGCAAAAAGTTTAGACATAAGTGATTGTAACTTATGCTTTGGGACTTTCTCAAGAAAAAAACTTGATTCTTTTTATTTTTAACCCAAAGTTTTTACCTTTGGCAATTTTAACCCAACATAATTTGTTTTTTTAACTTTAACCTAAAAGTTTTCATTATTTGCAATTTAACTTCACAACTTTTGTCACTTACACTTTTCATCTTTCACAAATTTTATTACACTATAAAGAAGCAAAAAGTTTAGGCATAAGTGATTGTAACTTATGCTTTGGGACTTTCTCAAGAAAAAAACTTGATTCTTTTTATTTTTAACCCAAAGGTTTTTACCTTTGGCAATTTTAACCGAACATAATTTGTTTTTTTAACTTTAACCCAAAAGTTTTCATTATTTGCAATTTAACTTCACAACTTTTGTCACTTACACTTTTCATCTTTCACAAATTTTCGTTTTACGTATAGTTCTAAAGTTTTCGAGTTAATGCGACCAACGTACGAGTGTGGTTCAACTTTTTTGTGTTTTGTTCCAAATTTTGCAAATTAACACGGCGCAACGTGCATGTGTGGTTCAACGTTTTTACCTCTATTTTTTCATGTTTGACAGGTTTGTCACAACACATATATCCTAGATCGAGTCAGTGTTAGTGGTTGTAACTTATGCTTTGGGACTTTTTCAAGAAAATACCTTGATTTTTTTATTTTTAACCCAAAGGTTTTTACCTTTGGCAATTTTAACCCAACATAATTTGTTTTTTTAACTTTAACCCAAAAGTTTTCATTATTTGCAATTTAACTTCACAACTTTTGTCACTTATACTTTTCATCTTTCACAAATTTTCGTTTTACGTATAGTTCTAAATTTTACGAGTTAATGCGACCAACGTACGAGTGTGGTTCAACTTTTTTTTATGTTTTGTTCCAAATTTTGCATATTAACACGGCGCAACGTGCATGTGTGGTTCAACGTTTTTACCTCTATTTTTTCATGTTTGACAGGTTTGTCACAACACATATATCCTAGATCGAGTCAGTGTTAGTGGTTGTAACTGATGCTTTGGGACTTTTTCAAGAAAAAAACTTGATTTTTTTTATTTTTAACCCAAAGGTTTTTACCTTTGGCAATTTTAACCCAACATAATTTGTTTTTTTAACTTTAACCCAAAAGTTTTCATTATTTGCAATTTAACTTCACAACTTTTGTCACTTATACTTTTCATCTTTCACAAATTTTCGTTTTATGTATAGTTCTAAATTTTTCGAGTTAATGCGACCAACGTACGAGTGTGGTTCAACTTTTTTTATGTTTTGTTCCAAATTTTGTAAATTAACACGGCGCAACGTGCATGTGTGGTTCAACGTTTTTACCTCTATTTTTTCATGTTTGACAGGTTTGTCACAACACATATATCCTAGATCGAGTCAGTGTTTGTGGTCGACGACGGTTGTGTGACATTAGTACTATTTGACACCGTTTTACGCCCCGCCGCAACGCGGGGTGTGCTTTGGGGGGGTTTTCAAAGAAAAAATGGTTATGCATATGGTTGTTGTAACTTTGGCTTTGGGGGTTTTCCAAAAAAAAATGTTTTTTTTTTCACTTTTCACTCTTCACTCAAAAGTATTTCATAAATTAATTTTAACCCAAAACTATTTGTTTTTTACTTTTAACCCAAAACTTTTTATCTTTTGCAATCTATCCTCACAACTTTTTTTACTTTCAACTTGGTCCTTTATAGTTTTCATTTTCCGCAAATTTTTCTCTTTATGCTTGGTTCTAAATTTTGTGACTTGACACATCGCAACATGCATCTTTGGTTTAACGTTTTTACGTTTTGTTCTGAATTTTGCGAGTTAATACAATGCAACGTGCGTGTGTAGGTGAACGTTTTTACATCGTCTATTTTTTTCCCGTTTGACAGGTTTAACATAACGTGCGGGTCCTAGATCGACTTAGTTATAAGTAAAGAATCCCCGCCGCATTGCGGCGGGTCGCAATTCTAGTTTTAATTTAAAATTTCAAAGGCGAATCACGATACGGTGACGGGCTCAAAGGCGGAAGCGAATCAAGAGCGAAAAACGTAGGCTGCGACAACGATCGCGAATGCGACGGCCCATGACCATGGTTAAAACTCGGCGAACCCCCAATCTTATGACTATTCCCGGAACTCTGAGTCACCGGAATCTGCGAGTAAGGCGAGACCGGAGGAAACGGCGGATGAGATGGTGGAATTCCCGCCCTTTTACCAGTGCTATCAACACTATAATTTGGGGAAAACTGTCGATTCTGGCCCCGAAACTGAGCCGTATTCGATTGAGGTATATCAAGTTGATTAAAATTAGGTTTTTGTGATTGATGTTTAGGAACTGCTGAAGATGAAGTCCCAAAATTAGACTGCACTTTTTGAATCATCTCAGTATTTCCTTCACTATCACCCATTTCTTCACAAAATTCCCCCAAATTGAAACCCTAGGTGAAAATTTCACTTCAATCACACAGAAATGGTGTAATAATACACAAAAAAGGCCAACAATAAACAACATTTATGAAGGTGAGTGTGTTGGTGTTTTCTCTCTCTAGAAAGTATGTGTTTTCTGTCACTAAAAGTAATAATTGTATGTGTATGTATTGATAACGATGACGATGACGATGACTTTCTACACGGATTTCATGACTGCTACTACTTGATGAACTGAATTGGATACGGAAAGCATTATATAGATGGATTGGGAATGAACTGGAGTGGAGGGAATAAAAGATTGGGGATTTGGGGATTTTTTATTTGTTCAGATGAGATGATTTGGTTAGTGGGTGGTGGTGATGGTTGGCGGCGACGGTTGAGAGAAGTAGGGGGGATCAGAGGTGGTTGAGGGCGGTGGTCGGAGGTGGTTGTTGGTGGTGGCTGGAGAGAGGTAGAGAGAGAGAGCTAGAGAGAGGGTGTTTCTTTATATATAAATGTATATACACATATTGTATTATTTTTAAATTTGTTTTTGTTTTATTTATTAACATATTTTAAAGTAATTGGTAAAAAGACTAAATTGCCCTTGAGTGATCAGATTTAACAGAAAAAACTAACTGAGTTTGGCTCAAAGGACATAACGTGTAGAATTTTAAAACATAAAGTACAAAACTCGTCAATTTTAAAGATAAAGGACACCGCCTACAAAATGATATAAAGATAAAGGACAAAATTTGCAATTCACTCTAGTTTAATACATAACTTGGGCTTCTAACATATTCAAACTACAATGTTCCAATAGCTTTAGCCCAAGACATTACGAGAGCAGAATAGGACTATAGGGCTCCGTTTCCAGCCCAAACAGGCCGGTTAGGTATTAAAAAAAATTAATACTATTAACAAATACCTACTAATATAGTTGATATAATGTTTTTCATTACAAAAATATGTTGGTTAAATTCATTACATGCGTAAGGTTATATATGTTATTTAGATGTAAAAGAATTGTTGTTAAAAATATAATTTTCTTTTTCTATTTCTACTAACTAAAAAAAGAAACTAATACAAGGAAATCTGACACACAAAAAAAATGGTTTTCAGACATGAACACTTAAATGCATCCATCGTCGATAAGTCCTTCCTTTTTCATGTTGGTCCTAGAAAAAGATTTACTTGATTTTTCAAATCAGTAAAAACAAAGGAGTTAAAAACTATTGAGAAACTCACAAATGTTGCTTTAAGGCTTCTTAAAACACAGAATAAAGTTCAAAATAGAAATCTACTAAGTGATCATATAACGTGTAGCTTAAGTTGACTAGCAATCTCCAAGGTTTTAGGGTAGGGGTATTTTGTATCTGAGTGAACCTTAACCTGGAGCGAGCCGTAAAACTTGGCGGCTACATACAAGAGAGCCATGATTGAGATATGTGGGGGTGTGAACTAAAAGACTTCGCTCTCAGGGGCGGAACCCCCCCCCCCCCCCCCCTATTTTTGTTTCGTAGTGTTAAATTTAACGAAAATTTTCTTTTGTAATGTAAAATACTGGATTTTTGAGAGTCCGCCCCCCTAATTTGGATTTTTAAAGTCCGACACCACATGATTTTCGTTCAAGCTTCGCTACTGTTCGCTCTACTAAAACTAGTTCTTTCGATTCTCGGCTCTTGGGGAGTAGTGATACCAAAAAACAAGCCCACCCATACTAATATATTTTTATAACGTGATAATGAAATTAGACAAATGTATAGCATATTAAGTTATTATTATTGAGCCATAAAATATATACAAAACAATGCATAAACTAGGTTGTTTTCCCGCGCGTTGCGGCGATACGTTATCACAGACATTCGATCGATATCGGTTAGGTTTGTTATACGACTGGTATGATATATGCACTCGGTATAGAAATCAAGACATGTTTTACATCCAACGAAAACGAAAAAAACGATGTTGTCCGAACAGTATCGATCCATTCAAATCGTCACAATACTGGTAATGATATTCGTTTATCATTGCAGACAGACAAAGTTGTATAATGAAAATTACCAATAAAATTTATATTGTAATGTTGAAAAAAAAAACAATCGGTTTCGGTTCGATTTAGTACGATAATGGCACAATATACATTTATCGCTATGTTGAAAAAATAAACATAGAACGCAAATTATTAGAAAAATAATCAAAATATATGATAAATAAAAAATTATTAAAAAGTTGAAACAATTATTAAATTAATCAAAATCACTATTCATGATGACTTTGTTTTAATGTGTATATGTATATATATATATATTATATGTGTATATAGGGTGAAGTTATTGTAAAAAAGACCAAAAGTGTGAGAAAGGTAAGAAATAATCTCAACCATTAGATCTAAATTAATTGAAAAGGGTATAATTGTAAATGCATTAACAAATTCAAATATGGTAATCCTTGATTTAAGGATTTGGAGAGAGAAAAACCTGGATTTTAGGACTTATAACCGTCCATAAATATAACACCATTCAGAGCATGTTCATACATGGTGTTTTAAATATAACACAATTCAGAAAATATAACACCATTCAGCACAAAAATAACACAATTCAGCACAAAAATAACACCATTCAGCAGTAAATAAAAAAAATACCATTCAGTACAAGAATATAACACCATTCAGTACAAAAATAACACCATTCAGCACAAAAATAACACCATTCAGCAGTAAATAAAAAAAACACCATTCAGTACAAAAATAACACCATTCAGTACAAAAATAACACCATTCAGCACAAAAATAACACAATTCAGCACAAAAATAACACCATTCAGCAGTAGATAAAAAAAACATTCAGTACAAAAATAACACCATTTAGTACAAAAATAACACCATTCAGCACAAAAATAACACCATTCAGCAGTAAATAAAAAAAACACCATTCAGTACAAAAATAACACCATTCAGTACAAAAATAATACCATTCAGTACAATATATAACACCATTCAGTAAAGAAAAAAATAACACCTCTACTGGCACTTCCGGCACCACCACTGCTGCCGATCCGCACAACCACTGCCGCTGCCCGCTCGCCGTCGCCGCTGCCGTTGCCGCTCGCCGTCGTCGCTCGCTGTCGCCGCTCACCGTCGCCGCTGTTCGATCATGTGCGTGATTGATCGGGGCACAAGAAGTCGAGATATGGAGGTTTAGCGGCATTAGGGTTTTGAAATTGTAGAGAGAGAGATAGAAACTGTACGATCAATTGGAGAGAGAGATCGGAATTATAGGAATTTTGATTTACAGTTTCCTATTTTGAATGGATATAAAGACTTTATTACCCCTATAATTTTCAATTCAATCCAAATTAAGAAAAATATTTTACATTTTGGTCCCTATTGATCTCAACTATTAGATCAAAAGATCTAATGGTTGAGATTCTTTCTTACCTTTCTCACACTTTCGGCCTTTTTTACAGGATCCTAACTCTGTGTGTATATGTATGTATGTATGTATGTATGTATGTATGTATGTATGTATGTATGTATGTATGTATGTATGTATGTATGTATGTATGTATGTATGTATGTATGTATGTATGTATGTATGTATGTATGTATGTATGTATGTATGTATGTATGTATGTATGTATGTATGTATGTATGTATGTATGTATGTATGTATGTATGTATGTATGTATGTATGTATGTATGTATGTATGTATGTATGTATGTATGTATGTATGTATGTATGTATGTATGTATGTATGTATGTATGTATGTATGTATGTATGTATGTATGTATGTATGTATGTATGTATGTATGTATGTATGTATGTATGTATGTATGTATGTATGTATGTATGTATGTATGTATGTATGTATATGTATGTATGTATGTATATATCTACAGTATAATATGTATATGTATATAGTGGGATTCCCCCGCATTACACGGCAGGAATTCAATCGGTATGGGCTCAATTTGGTACGGTACTTTCACTCATTATACCAAACAAAAGAAAAACCAAAAAAATAAAGTTGATATCGTCCCATGTTTTACATCATTCGAAAATCATAAAATCGAACCTTGGTACCGACTCGGATAATACTTACACATGTATCGATGTTGTTGGGTGAGAATCGGTTCACTCCATCACAATACCTATACCAACGAAATATTCTATTTGAATACAACACCGTTTAAAAAAACTTATACCAGAATATTAAAAAAATTAAAATAAATACAATTGTGTATTTCTTTCCTAAAAAGCTTAAAGAATAAAAGTTATTAAAGAATATACATTTGTTTATCAGTATTAATAAACTAATATCAATAATTTAGTTAATATAAAATACTAAATGTTCATCACTTATGATTAAGAATATTATATATCAAATGTTTATCACTAAATATAAATATAAAAAAAATTCTAAACACTATTCATGGGAGGTTTCTATTAATATATAACTAGGGTCATTGCCCGACGCGCGTTGCGCGATTTACATTGTGCTTAGCATATATGATTATAAAGCATTAAAACGTTTTTTTCTTTTGGATTTCTTGCGTCACATGTTTGGTTTCTAGGTTTAATCTTTGGGCTAAAATCTTTATCATGCTTCATTTCTAGGTGGACTTAGATTGGGGAGAAGGTACCTTAGATGAGCTTTTAGAAGGTGTAGCCTCAGAGGCAGATGCACTTTTCTTGCTTGGCCTCTTACGCTTTTTACCTGTGGTTGACTGAATAACATGCCATATTATATTCGGGACGTCAATAGAGTGAAAAATAGCAATTTTTAAAGCTTAAATGCAAACCTGATCTTTCTCTGCAAGCAGCTCGCTAGTTGTGCCATGAGGAGTCAACATAAAATCTATCAGCGTCACCACAATATCTTCCTGTTTTAGCAAAACAAACATGATGTCATACACCTATCTGATGAATATTCCACATTAAATTTATAAAGAACCATAGAATGACTAAACAAACCTTATTAGTTCTGCTGGCTGTCGTGATGTCAAATATATCACAGAACTCCGAGAGCTTCTCTTTATTAAGCTTGTCAAGTTTTATTTTTTATTTTTTCTTAAACGCAGATAGTCGATTGAAGTCCGTAAATGTATTTGAGAACTGAAATATTACCAATCTTGAAAGTGATCCAAGCGTTGTACCACACTGTTGAAGATTATAACATGCATGTTGTCGAGCCAAAGCATCTAGTTCCCTGCACATCATGATGAAAGAACCTCACAATTATTACACCCTATTATAGAGTTAAAGTATTTTACTGAAGTATAGACCCTTCCCCCCACACTCCAATCGGATAACGGGTCAGAAGAGTAATTTTGGTTCAGGTGGAATTGGGTCGACACAAAATACTTTTAGTCACGAAGCTTTAGATTCTTTATAAATTATTCATGTGCCAAATATGGTTACAAACGTTATATTATGTCAATAAGGATTTAACGTTTTATATAAACAGTTTAGGTTATAAATAAAGTTTGCGCTTGTACTTGTTTGACACATTACACACGCTACGTTTTAAGCTATATTTTTTTTCTTTATTTTACACGTTACAGATAAAACATAACATGAATCAAACAATTTATATGTAACTGAGTCTAAATTGCCACCTTATTGACCAGCTATAATATAAAAAAAGAATGATAAAAAAGTAGGCCATGCATATCAGTGTATTATATCATTCAGCTAAGAGAACATCATGAACAATGGTGTTATGGTACAGAAAACGAAGACTATCATTATTGCTAATAACTAATATTACCATTCTGTAAAGCTTCTTTCACTGGCTAAAAGAACAGAAGTTCCTGATGAACCCTTGTAGAAACCAGTAGATTTTAAACCAAATAATTGTCGAAGTTGCCTCATGAAAACTTCAAAAATCTGGTTAAGTTCCTGCTCAGGATCATTAACAACAACCCTTGTTAAAATACATCACACCTGAATCATACAGGAGATATTTTACTCATTTGATACAAAATTAAATAAATATTCTAATCTTCAGTTATGCTATATTTATAGACCTTTCAATTGAACATCTTATAAGTGGAGATTTGTTTTCAACCTGGGACGAAAGTTTACGCCTGAGAGGGTGCATGCTGTTTTGCATTTTCCAAGCAGTTAGGAGGATTGAAAACTACAACACCTCCCCATGTCTGCAATTTGCAATGATAATGAAATTAATATCACAAAGTTTATTGTTAAGATAAAAAAAACGTAATGATGATATAGGAGAGGATATTAACCGGAGATATAAAGCCATTCGTGACAGAAATCTCTCCATTTGGAAGCTGTAACCTGAGTAGACATTCATTGGCAGATGGTACATATCTGAAAGTGCAAAGTCATATAAAACACACTCACAATTAGAAAATAAATAAAGTTGTCTGCTTCAAATCTTATAAAATCCATATAAGTATATAATAAATCACAAAGTATAACAGACATAGATGAACTTCAAAATTGTATGTAAGGATTATGTATTTTCAGAATCGTTCTAATTTGTGCATCTAGTCTACTATAGGGCTTCGGAAACCCTAGATCTACACTACTACTATTACTAATTCTCTTACTGTCATCAATAATATTATTATTATCAGAATCAGAATAATCAACGGCTAGAATTGAATCCTTACCGTGAGTAATAATATCGGTGACGGTGGCTCCGAGATCGTCGATGGCTTGACCCACGGATTCGAGCGAGTTCTGAGCGAGGCCGGCGCTGGAATCGAGTGATGACGGTAGGTTGTTAACGGCTTTAACGGCGGCTTCGCGGATGACGGCGGTTTCTTGCTTGATGCCGGAGGTGAAGTCGTGGAGGTCACGGCGATAGGTTTGGATGACGGAATCGGATTTGGAGGCTAGGGTTTTGATGAGGTTGTTGCCGAAGGTCCATGCGGAAGTGATGGATGGGATGCTAGGGTTAGGGTTTTCAGGAGTTTGTGGTTCCGGTTGTGGAGTAGAAGGTTGTAGATCGTCGGAGAAGATGGATTGAAAGAAATTCATTGGTGGAGATGCGGTTAGGGTTTCTGAGATGTAGAGAAGAATCGACTATTTAATAGGTTTGTCACGTGGCTCTGTATGATGTAGTTGAAGTTACTATTCACAAGGTTGGTTTTTTAATATATAGGATAATAATAGGATTACGACCCGTCCAATGCGGCGGGGATTCTTTAGTTATAACTAAGTCAATCTAGGACCCGCACGTTATGTTAAACCTGTCAAACGGGGAAAAATATACGATGTAAAAAAGTTCACCCACGCACGCACGTTGCGTCGTGTTAATTTCGCAAAATTTAGAACGAAACGTAAAAACGTTAAACCAAAGACGCACGTTGCGATATGTTAAGTCACAAAATTTAGAACCAAGCATAAAGCAAAAAATTTGCAGAAAATGAAAACTATAAAGGACCAAAGTTGAAAGTAAAAGAAAAAGTAATGAGGATAGATTGAGAAAGATAAAAAGTTTTGGGTTAAAAGTAAAATAAAACAAATAGTTTTGGGTTAAAAGTAAATTATGAAATACTTTTGGATAAAAAGTAAAAAAAATCAATTTTTTTAAAAACCCCCAAAGCCAACGTTAAGACAACCATATGCATAACCATTTTTTCTTTGAAAACCCCTCAAAGCACACCCCGCATTGTGGCGGGGCGTAAGACGGTGTCAAATAGTACTAATGTCACACAACCGTCATCGACCACCAACACTGACTCGACCTAGGATATGCGTGTTGCGACGAACCTGTCAAACATGGAAAAATAGAGGTAAAAACGTTAAACCACACATGCACGTTGCGTCGTATTAACTCGGAAAATTTAGAACTATACGTAAAACGAAAATTTGCCAAAGATGAAAGTATAAGTGACAAAAGCTGCGAAGTTAAATTGCAAATAATGAAAAGTATAAGTGACAAAAGTTGCGAAGTTAAATTGCAAATAATGAAAAGTTTTGGGTTAAAGTTAAACAAACAAATTATGTAGGGTTAAAATTGAAAAAGATAAAAACCATTGGGCTAAAAAAAAAATTAAGTTTTTTTTTTTAAAACTCTCAAAGCACAATGTACAATTGATGATGCATAAAAAACTTGCAAACTTATATATGGAATAATATAGTAATATTTTAATATGTGAATAATGTATGAATACTATTCATGAGGACTTTCATTTAATATGTATAATAATAATAATAATAATAATAATAATAATAATAATAATGTTCTCAGCCTTTTAATATAAAATGCTATAAGCACGAATTTATTGTGATGATATATACAAAACAATGCATAAATTGTTTCTAGCTTTTTGATATATAATGTTATAGTATCCAAACTAAAAAAACAGTATGCCACTTTGCTTAGGGGTAGGGGCGCCTATCACCCATCACTCATCACTCACTCACAACTTCCTATTAAGTTTCGCCATGTCATCAAGCATTATTCCATCAATAATGATGGATTTTAGCGGAAATGCATATCACTTGTGATAGAATTCCATCACTCACAATCGTTTTTTTTTTTTTTGTTTTTAAATAATAAATTAACAATAGAGTAAATTACGTTTTTGGCCCCTGTGGTTATGTCAGTTTTACTATATTAGCCCAAAATAAGAATTTTTAACGTATCTGCCCCCATGGTCCCTATATCTAACCATTTTGGCCCCTAATTCTAACCAAACCCCAACTCTGGTTAACTTCTTGGTCACATGGGTTGCACATGATGGGTAAAATTGTAATTTCCCCTCCCCTTTAAATCTTGTTCTCTCTTCTTCTACCTTAGAAAACCCTAAACCAAAAACACAAACAAAACTTAAACAACTCCTCAATTCCTTCACATCTCAAACACACCTACACTGCTACACATGACACACCCTCTTCCTTCTCGATGAAGGCCAGCAGCCGACAACACCCACACCTCCCCCGTACCCCCGTTTTCCGGCGACAAAGATCGAAGAGAGAGAGAGGGCGACGAGATGATTAGGCGCCGCCGCTCACGGCGGCGGCAGTGGAAGCGTCGGCGGTGGGTTGAGGGTCCTCCGACGAGCGATGTCAGACCTAGGTGTTGGTTGTGTGTGATTCTTTTTGAATGATTCTTTTTTCGTTTGAAGATTTGGTAGAAGTAAATCTGGGTTATTTATACCGATTTGGGGGATTTGTGGTAGTTGCAGCAGAAAGAGAGGGGGATTTGGGGGATTTTTGAATGATTCTTTTTTCGTTAGACTTTATTTTGTAAGATTTGTATTTTGTTATGTGGATTTTCATCTTCAGGTTTGTATTTTGTTATGTTTTTTTTTGACAATTTTGTGTTAGGAATTTAGGGGGTGTTTGGATGTTGTTTATGTGGGGATGATGATGATGGTTGAAGATGATGATCTTGTTACCCAGATCTTCAAGAACATCTTCAAACCACTTTCAAACCCAGATCTTCAAGAACAACTTCGTCTTTTTACCCAGATCTTCAAGAACATATCATCATCAAACCGAGATCTTCAAATACATAACCATCATCATCATTCCCTGAGTTTATGGGGGGCCACCGCTGTGCACCACCGTGCGCCGCCACCTGCGGCTGCCATAGAGATGAAGATGATGATGTTTGGTTGAAGATCTGGGATTTTTTTGGTTGAAGATCTGGGATTTTTTTACAAAGTCATTAAAAGGGGGATGTGAAATTACCATATTACCCATCATGTGCAACCCATGTGACCAAGAAGTTAACCATAGTTGGGGTTTGGTTAGAATTAGGGGCCAAAATGGTTAGATATAGGGACCATGGGGGCAGATACGTTAAAAATTCTTATTTTGGGCTAATATAGTAAAACTGACATAACCATAGGGGCCAAAAACGTAATTTACTCTTAACAATAAAACACTAAAATTATAAATTTCATTTAAATAAAACCTAAATTACAAACTAAAAAAACTAAACATTGCAAATAAAAAAAACCTAAAAAATCTAAGGCATCTCCCACCCCCACTTTTCACATATCTCGCGTTTGCGTTGAATTACGATCGTCTTAAACGGTTTGTCGAGATTGTTGTGCGGTTCTAACAAGACTTTTAAATCACTATCTTTCTATTTTTTGTGTTTGAAAGAATGTGTTGAAAGAAAGAATGTTTGGATTGAAAGAATGTTTGGTAAATAAAATTTATATTGTGTGTGTATATATATTTGGTAAAAAAAACGGTAAGATTAACGGTCAGGTCCCTCCACAACGGTCAATTTTTCAATTTTACAACGCGTGATAATTTTGACGCTTTTTCAAATCAACGCGTTTTAAAACGTAGCGGCGGCTGTGTTTTTTTTTATCACGCGTTATGGGGGCCGATCACGGCAACTTTTTTCTTGAAAAAGACAAGACTTAACTGCATGTAGGTATCTAATTTGATCGTGTGCTTCTGTACCATATCTCTAGTAGATGTTCATTGTTTAGTTTTATAGTCTTGAATCATAACTGTAGCCTTGTACGTATGCTTTGAGATCTAACAAAAACATTTAATTTAGGAATTCTATTCTGTTGATTGAAATTAAATTGGTTGAAATACGTGGATAGTTAGGAAATTCGATTCTAGTTAATGTTTTGAAATTAGGTTGATGATCAAATAGGTCGCTCTACCAACCGTTAATATTGCTACTAATACTTTTAACGGTGTTTTGTCGCTGCAAAAGTATCGCCGCTAAAAGTTCGTCGCTACTGCAAAGAATAGCCATTAAAATTGTTATGCTAAAAGTGACAAGCCTTAAATCGCCGCTAAAACCCGACTGCCATCCCCACAAAAACCGACGGCCACGTCATCAGGATTAAGGACATTAGCGATGACACTTGTCGACGCTAAATGACTTTGACCCTTAATCAGGGTTATCTAGTTATTTCAGTTTTCCCCAAATAACTAGCTGATTTTTAGTTTTGACCGAAACATAGCAAACCAATTTATAAACATAAGCATCATGTTTAAAACATAAAATGCTACGTAACATAGTCCAAATATCTTACCTAGTTAAATTATAAACATGGAGATACTTAAAACATAAAACTAGCTAGTTCATATTATCTTCGTGGAATGGGATCAAATACAAAAACTTATGTTTGTAAGAACCATAAGAACCAACACATAATTGACAAGTGTCCCTCAATAAAAAATTAGTTTAGAGGTAATTTAGACCTTTTCACCATATTTATTTATAACTAATTAAAAATAATTATTAAAACATCCCTAAATCCATGCAAGTTTAATTCAAATCAAAGTTTGAATTTTTTAACATATTCATGATCTAGTAACTCTCCATGATCGAACCAACCTGTAGGAACCACTACAAAAAATATAATCAGCACAACACTATATAATTAGCATAACATCCTTAATCGTTCTCCATTATTAGCACATCGTTCTCAATCGTTCTTCATTATCAGCATAAACGACATTAGCACAACATCCTCAATCGTTCTCCATTATCAGCACATAAGATGTGCTGATTATATCTATTTTTGGTGTTTGTTTGTATTATATTGTAATTAACACATAATCAGCACAATTATAAAACAACTTTTGGTAATTTTTTTAAAAGTTACTTTTATAAATAAAAAAAGGAATAGCAATATGGTACTCATATTAAAGATAAAAAAATACTTGATTTTATGGTATATTTTTTAAAAAAATAATGAAGTATATAAAAGTTATTTTAGTTTAAAAAACCTTGGTGGAATTTGTATTTAATTGAAAATGGTCAAATGACTAGCAATTTTACGAAATTACCCCTAACTTGTTAGTATTAATTTTTAATTATAAGGGTCTTATTTATAATCAACCCCAACTCTTGATTTAAACTATCAATGGTTCAGATCTGTTCTTACGGTTCTTACAGTTAGTACTGTTTGTACAGAATCTAAACCCTTATGTTCGTATCATCTTCATCCACTAAATTTAGTGTCTTATTCGAATTCATGAATGTTTGGAGTTCATCTCTAAAGTTCGTGTCTTGATACAATCCTACAATTTAAGCCTACAAAATAAAGTATACGTTATCAGTTAAAACAAAGAGTTAAATGCCATTTTAGTCCCTGTGGTTTGGGTCATTTTGCCAGTTTAGTCCAAAGGTTTCATTTTTAACCTGTGGGTCCAAAAAGGTTTCACAGTTGCCATTTTAGTCCACTGGGTTAACTTCATCCATTTTTTCTGTTAACGAGAAGGCCAATTCGGTCATTTTATATGGCTGAATTGCCCTTTTAGTTAACAGAATTACATACAAAATGACCAAATTGGCCTTCTCGTTAACATAAAAAATGGATGAAGTTAACCAAGTGGACTAAAATGGCAACTGTGAAACCTTTTTGGACTCACAGGTTAAAAATGAAACCTTTAGACTAAACTGGCAAAATGGCCCAAACCACAGGGACTAAAATGACATTTAACTCTAAAACAAAACTACATATTACCAATACAAACACTTTTAAATGGGCAAAACAAGTCCTTAACAATTAGTCATTTTCTAAATTCTATTAAGATTTACCAAACTATTAACATTTAACAAATTTATTATACTAAGATTTACCCAAAAAAACAACATTAATCAAAACACCAAACTACTAAAGTATCAACATTAACTCAATTAGCAAACTACCAACATTAATCAAAATACCAGACTACCAAGGTATCAAAATTAACCCAATAAAAAAATTACCAGCACTAATCAAAGTATCAACTTTAACCTAATTAACAAACTACTAACATAAACCAAATTTGTATTAATCAAAATAATACCAAACTTCTAAAGTATCGACATGAACTCAAATAGCAAACTACCAACATAAACCAAATTTATCAACTAACATGCATTCATGGATCCTTATATAAGACTTTAAAATAAAATAAGGTAGTTTTACTAGAGGTGGTCAGAGCTTGCAGACGGTGACGACAGGTGATGGTTCTGGAGGTTGGTGGGTAGCCAGTGATGTTGATGGAGTGGGGTCGGAACTTGCAGGCGGTGGTTGCACAGACGTGGTCAGAGATGCAAATGGTGGTTGCGCGGAGGTGGGGTCGGAAGTTGCAAAGGTGGTGCATGGTCAGGTTGGTGGGGAGTATATGGAGGGAAGAAGGAATAATTGGGGGCAAAGATCTTATTAGAGGGAAGGGTCATTAGCGGCGACATGTCAACGATAAAAGACAGTTGATGGAGCAAAGGTATGAAAAGATGACTATTTGTTACTTGTGAGAAGCAGTATGAGAACACAAGTGATGGTCGGTTAGGGTTTCATAATGGCTTAAGAAGAAGTCATTGCATACGCTAGTAAATACCCGGATCACATGCAAGAGTGTCCGAGTTATACATGTAACTATAAGGTAAAAGAAAAGTTATAAAGGTGAAGGTACAGATAGACCGAGTTAACTACATTTTAAAAGTTTAAATTCTTCTATTTAATACTTCATTTTAATTTCATATAACTCATTCTAACTTTTAATGGTATATAATGTTGTAAAACTAGGCTAATAGCAAAACAATATAAGAAATAGATGTAGGGAGAAAGATGTGTTTTATTGATTGGTATACCGTTTACATTGAAATACAATGAATATATATAGGAGATAATATCTTGGAGAACAAGCCAATCTATTTTAGGAGTTGATAACCACAACAATATAATATATTTATAACACTCCCCCTTGGTTATCAACATAATACGCTTGTAGATGCTGCCTCGTTAAAAACCTTGCTTGGAAAACCCAGTGGGACAAAACCTCAGCTAAGGGAAAAAGAGTGCAGCGCGTATTTTCTTCTCCTGATACTTCTGGATCAGATATGTTGCCTCATTAAAAACCTTACTAAGAAAACCCAAATGGGACAAAACTTAGTGAGGGAAAAGAGTGCAACTTGAATAAATCTCCCCCTCATTATAATATGCATCCTTTAAGTGACGTGTGTCAATCTTACTTGAAAGTTGCTCAAAACTTTTGTAGAATGACTTGTCGTTTGATGCCTTGAAGTGCAATCCTTTATGTGGAATGATGTTGTAAACTTCTTGTGAGACTTCTAATGCTTCCTCTTGCGAACAAATACCATAAGATCCACAAAAGTGTTTTATTATAATCCCTGCATTTACAAAACTAGCCAAACTTGTTGATGGGTTAGTACAATATGAACCCATATCTTTCGTACCATAAGGGTATAGAAAATATATGTTTTACCCATTAAATTATCTCCTCATGATACACAATTTATGAATTTAATGATATATGTTCGTGTATGACTAGTAAGATATATTTGTACCTCAGAACCAATGATCTTTACTTCTTTGATAGAAGATGATAAAAGTCATTTTCTATATCAAATTTTTGGACATCATTAAACGTACTTACACCATAAGCCTTGTCCCTTTGAAAATGTCCACTATCTTCTAGATGTATTATGATTGATGGATAATAATACAAATGTATGTTCTACATATCGAGCCATAAATTTGCAATATTGACGTGAGGTCGAAGTCTCAATCAAATTTAATCCAAATACAACTAATTAGCTAGCGGTAAGTGGGTATCGAACACCGGGAGTTTGTGGAAAATGTGTTATTTGAGAGTGTATCTAACTTGACTAAATTAATCTAATTGCAAATAAAATAAAATAAAATTCAAGAGTTGATTTGATTGGATTGGTTCTAAAACTAAAATTAACTAATTAAATTGCAAGAGAAAAGTTTTGGTTGTAAACAAATTAGAGACAAATGACCATCCTAGATTCCCGGTTTCAATTGACATTCATGTTATCATTCCACTAGAAAGAACTACATAGACATAGCTCATGTGTGACTACCTGCAGTGATGAAAGGGAACTAAGTACTCAGATTCCTAGAACGTGAGGTTGTTACCCGATGATCAATCAACCCTTACCCAAGCCTAACTATACCCATGATATCTCGATTGCCAACGGCACCAAGATCGTATGGGTTCTAATTAGTTCAATGCAAGAATCAACAAGTTACTAACAAGCAATTACACACCATAACAAACACACCATTAAGATAGAGATTGTTATTTTAGAAATTAGGAAAACAACATGAAATGTCTCAAACAAACCTTCAATCCAGGATGATCACAAAGTGTTTAGCCACTCATGGCTTGAAATAACATCATCCCAAAAGTATTATTGTTCATCAAGATCAAAGCAACAAAAACTAGTGATTAAGATAGTGTCCTTCCTTGCCAAAGTCTCCAAGATTGCTCCCAATTCGTGCACAAGCCAGTCGTAACCGAAATCCCATGATTAGACACCATAAATCCCATGAAAATGGCCATTAAATGAAGGAGTTACACAATTGGTAAGGTCGGCGCCGTAGCCTACGGCCCTCTGCCGTAGGTGACGACGATAAGTACATCAGCGCATCATCATAAGGCGCCGTAACCTACGGCGCTCCACCGTAGGTTACGGCGATAAGTGATTCTTTACGGCTCCAAGACTCTGAGCTACGGCAGATTTTTTTTAACACATATGGAGGTCGTAACCTACGCACTACAAGAAAATGAGTTTAATGCAACCCCAATAAAATGTTGCGTTAGGCCTTGAAAAAGTTGCATCAGGTCTAGTGCAACCTTTTATCCGGGGCTGCATTAGAAGCAGTTGCATTAGATCTAATGCAACCTTTTCAAGGGCTAATGTAACCTTTTTTGAAAGTGTTGCATTTTATACTCAAATGTAACCTTTTTAAAATGCAACCTTTTTAAAATGCAACTTTTTTTACTTTGAAAAAGCAACTTTTTTTATATTCAAATGCAACTCTTATAATGGTTTAGTTCCAAGAATGCAACCTTTATAACACTTAAATGCAACTATTTTATACATGAATGCAACCTTTATCATATTTTAGTTACAAGAATGCAACTTTTTTTTGTTATTGTAAATGCAACATTTCTTACAATTTTGGTTACAACAAACGCAACTTTATAACCTCAATGTTTCAAGCACTTTTATTGCTTTTAAGATGCATTATTATCTCAATTACACCATAAAAGTAATAACATAGATATCATAGATGATGGATTGTAACATATATGTCCAAAACTCAAAATAAGAATGTAGCAATACAAAGTTGTGTATTACAATCATAAAGCACAATGAAAACTTCATGTTCATGTCAAGATACTCTCAACTTTCCAAAGATAGTTGTTCCATAAGCTTTCCCACCATAACTTTAGAGTTATCTCCTTAGTTGTCAATAACTTTTTCGCATAGCCTCTAACTCGTCCTTTTTCCTTTCATGGTCCTCTTCAATCTCCTTTTGTATATCAGGCAAGTGATTATTCTCAAGTTCAACAGTCGCTTTGGATGATTCCAATAGCCCCCCCCCCCCCCCCCCCCCCCCCCCCCCCCAATCATGTATCACCAACAACCACTTTTTATCAATTTATTGTAACGGTTCAACCATAAAGTCTACGGTATATACCATGCTCATTGTTCATCAAAAAAGTAAAAAAGATCTTCTGAAGCACTTCCACCTTCTAGAAATTTGAAGTTCCTTTTTTCCTTCAATAAGATTCAAAATAAATAAAAAAACTATCATACAAAAATGAAACTTATGTTTAAAAGAATAAGGCTTCAATAGATTAAATGACCTGGCATGTTTCTGCAAAGACATGAATAACCCGAAACCTGGAAAAGATAATGCAACAACACCCATAAAAACCTAGTTTAATGTAAAAAAACATGTTGTGACATTGAAATACAAACTTACAATTTTGTTTGTCGTTTCATCATATGATCAACATATACACGCCAGTTTTTCCTTTTACGAATACGCTCAAACATTTGGATTATAGTTGGTAATTCCTTGTTCGAGTCATCAGTTTCTGTATATATGATAATACAAGCATTAACAAAAAAACATTAGCATGTGGAACAACAAAAAGACACACATGAGCAAAATAAAAACATATTACCACCTTGTCACAGATCCTAGCAAAACTTTATGGACCGGTTACATGCATATGTTTTAGACATGCATTTTCTTAGCCCGCAGACAACGCTACTGCACATACAATAATATATACGACTCGGCTGATACGTACATCAAAAGACACGTCTAACTAGTAGATATTAGTAAAACAGACACCGTCTAGAATATTACCATCACAATTGTGAGAAACCATCATCTAGAATACTCTTAGGTCACTTCCATCTTGTTTTGTTTTCCATAATTTTTACCAAAATACACCTAGTAGTATCAATATGTTGTTAACTTTAAGTTTTATGTGATTTCTCACCAAAAAAAAAAAAAAAAAAAACTATCATTTTAGTTGAATCCTTAAAGATATTCTAACGAGTTCTTGGTTTCATTGATAAAGATAACTAACCATATACACATAAATGTGATATGTGGTGGTCTGCTATTGTATGGCCCACAACAAATTAGTTGAATCCAGACTAAGTGTAGTGGGGCGACTCCCATCCCCAGGTCGCCTCATATCGCCTGGAACACCGCCCCCGGGGGCGATTTGGGGGGCGACCTCCTCCTGCCCGTCTCAAACTCGTCGCCCAAATTCAAAACTTTTGATTTGAATATATCCGTTGGCAACGGATATGTTGGCCAAGCTTATTATTATTTTTTTTTAATAATCCAACATTTATAAATAATACCCCATATCAAACACATTTTTACCACAATCTTCTCTCAACTCATCAAAATTTATACCAATCTTCTATCAACTCATCAAAATGTATCCCCACAACATCCCTCCTTTCAACCAAAATACACAATCTTCCAATCCACAACCCGATCTGACGGACCCAAACCTTACTGGAGCCAAGCTCGCTTTAGCCGAGCAAATGAAGCAAGAAATTCGAGAAAAATATAACCTTTGTTGAAGTAATTTTTTTATTTTGGTTGAAGTAATTTTTTTTTAGTTGATGTATTCATTTATTTTGGTTTATGTATTTTTTTATTTTGGTTGAAGTATTTTTTTTTTAGTTGATGTATTTTTTTATTTTGGTTGAAGTAATTTTTTTTAGTTGATGTATTTTTTTATTTTGGTTGAAGTAAAAAAAGACTTTTATAAAAAATAGGTTTTTTTTTATATAAAAAAGACAAAATAAATCAATCCACGTGTCGCAAGACGCCCCACCCAGCAAGGTTGCCCCACTACCCCTTTTTTGGTCAAAATCCTCTTATGTGACGTGGCGCCACGTGTCGCAAGACGCCCACTCAAAAGGTTGCCCCACTACACTCAGTCTTAAAGCCTTGATGTTGGATATTCTTTTAACAAATAAAAATTATATGTAATTTACAAAAGGCATTGAAAAAAGTTAGAAGTCATGACTATAACTTAGTTGCAGGTTTTATCATGATCGTTACATTAATTTGTTAGTGCTTAAATTACATATAGTTTGTCTAAAATAATAATAAAATTGTTTAAATTGCTGATTGTTATATTCTAGAGAGAACAACTACTTTAACATATTAGAGTAAAATGCACAAATAGTCCCTGTGGTTTGGTGAAATTTCACCTTTAGTCCCCAACTTTTCAAAATTACACTCTTAGTCCCTATGGTTTTATAAGTTGTTACTCGGATAGTCCCTAAAGCTTATGAAGGTTACTCAGATAGTCCCTGTGGTTTGACACGTTGTTACTCGGATAGTCCCTGTGGTTTGACCAGTTGTTACTCGGATAGTCCTTGTCATTTCACACCCATTTAACTAGAAAAACTAACCTCCATCGCTTTGGGGACTATCCGAGTAACAACTTGTCAAACCACAGGGACTAAGAGTGTAATTTTGAAAAGTTGGGGACTAAAGGTGAAACTTCACCAAACCACAGGGACTATCCGTGCATTTTACTCAACATATTATATTACATAAAAAAGTATAGGTTATTTTCAAATAAAAGCAGTACATTTCATACAAACCCAACCCAAATAACCCAAAAACCGAACTGCCCAACAATCATACCGGTTTGTTATCTGTTATGATATGAAACCCCATTAAAAAACCCGAAGAACAACACTACAACAATTGATCACATTTCTAGACTTTCAAGATTAGAACACAAAGAGATATTAGCATAATTTGACACATAAAAAGTAACCAATAGTACAATAACAACCCTGATTACCGATTAGCAAATCTGGAATATTATTACCCACTTTTTTACCTTGGTTGACCTCTATGTTAATCCAACACGGTAACCATGTTTTGCCATATACTTTAACCCATAATTTTCGGCCAACAGATGATGAGAGACATCGTATTCCGTTAGGCTACTCGGTATGGGAGGAGGGTAGTCCTCAGAGGATGCTCCGCCTCGTAGGATGGGTGTGAGGATGGGACAAAAAGAATAGACCTAAGGAAATGGAGGATGACACTAATATATGTGTGTGTGTGAGAAGGAGGGCCGGCTTGGACGTCTTCTGTGCGACGCTGAGGATGACGACGGAGGGCTGGAAATGGTGTTGAGGGGCGTCGCCGGGCCTGGACGACCCCCACACCGGGTAGCCTTATCCTTGTTCGTAAATAGAGCCAAATCAACCACTTGCCAACTCATAAGTTTGTGAAAAGAAAAAAAAGCAGATATGGTATGTATACATCTGTGACTGAAAAAAAGTTTATTGTTACCTGACCAAATGCCTCAGGCGATGCTCAAAATCGAGTTAGAGCGCCTGAAGGTCGTGACTTCTTTTCTAAGATAAGCCCTTCTGCAAGATTTTCTTTGCCTAGTTAACTACTTGAAGCAATTAGCTATATGTTCTGTGTGTGTGTATGTATGATACTCGTTCATATAACATGTATGAGCAACTAAAACCAATCTGAGTCGAAAAATGAAAATATGCCCTTAATCAACCTCTCTCGCCTTTTCTCTTTCCAAAACATGACTGATGGGTTCATCCAAAATTCATCCAGTTAACCATATGTAACAATAAAAACAATTTTCCCAAATTTAATCAGAACAGATCTAGAATTTGACGCATTAACACATAGCAGAGGCGCATACTAAATATTTTTCCAAAACAATATCTAATTTAAATGATGAGTGATATACCTGAAGTTGTATTAGAAGTGTTTCCTCTGTTCAAACCAATTAAAATCCTCGCAATATGATATACCCCCTAAAGCAAACATCAACACCAAAGTTACAACCAATTTCAACATTTTAATCCAAACCCTAAATGTGGTGCAATGGTGGTTCGTCGGTTATTGAGCCATGATTCATTAATCGATCGGAGTCGACCATCAGATTGGGGAATGGGGCATCGTAATTGAGCATATGATATGATCGATTGTGGTTGAAAGAGAGAATTAGTGAATACCTATTGGGTGGGTAATGGGGGAGATGGAACTGTAAAATTGAGATGAGAGGGAAATTCAACTCTTTGGGGGGAACATCTGATGCATCTGATGCGGGAAACTAAATTAAAAGTAAAACGTAATCATAGAATTAGATGTTTTACTTGTAAATAAAAAATATTTTAATAAGTAATTTTTTATTTAGCTATACTAATAATAATAAAATTTATAAATAATGAACTTATTATACTTTAGAGTAAATTGCTAAAATAGTCCCTAACGTTTGTTCACATTTGCTAGATCCATCCAAAAAAAGATTTTTTCTCATATGAACCACTGAGGTTTCAAAAAAGTTGCTAAATCCATCCAAACTTC
>JARYGA010009010.1:0-48444 GCA_030545235.1 Helianthus tuberosus | reverse complement strand
TTTTGAATTTGCTCGATTTGAATATTTTGAATCTGTCTCGGAATCAATTTACTGGTGAGATTCCGAGTAAATTAGGTGATATGAACAGTTCGGATGTTAGATCTGAAAGTTGAAGATGTGTTAAGAGTGTTTGAAGGATGAGAAGATAATCAGTAAAGGTTGTGACGGAGATGATGATGGTGTTTGGGGAGATGGTGGTTGGTGGTGGTGGTGGTGGTGGGTGGCTTTAAAGGGTGGAATGGGGAAGAAGAAGAAGAAGGGTGGGATGGGTGGGACCCACTTATTTTTATTTGTTTTTTTAATCTTAGGGGTAAAACAGACATTTCACACACATTTAACTGGAAAATTTAACAAAGGTTAGTGTTAAGGACCACCTGAGTTTAAAAATTGCAACCACTGGGACCAAGTGTGTAATTAGTGAACCCTTAGGACCAAGTCTGCAATTTTCGCAAACCACAGGGACCAACCAGGCATTTAACTCGAAAAACAATAAAAAATAGAGGTTGTGTCTTAGGTACTATTCCTAAGACACCCTCTCTATATAAATATTAATAATTTCTTATGGATGATTGAGTTTTTTGGTGTGTCCAAAGACACCCTCTCTTAATACATATTAATAATTTCTTATGGATGGTTGAGTTTTTTGGTGTGTCCAAAACAAATATAATATAAAGAGAATCGTTAAATGACTGTGATGCTAGTATGCTTCGTAACAATTCTTTGTGTTTTGACAGGCAATTCAAGATGCTTTCAGCAGCGGAACTATCTGACTTTGGCTGTTTTCTTATGTTGGCTTTTGGAGTTACTTTATTACAACAAACAGGTTTAGTAAGGGAATCTTTCCCTTTTCGATTCTTTCTGTTAACACTAGTTTAGTCCATTCCTAATTTTGTATTATTTCGTTTTCCGTACTAGATATCAGCCTTATTTATCACATGATTCGAGGTCAAGGAACGATCAAACTCTATGTCGTGTACAATGTATTGGAGGTGAGAATATGATTGTTTTATATCGAGTTACCTTTTTGAGTAAAGTACATGGATGGTCCATGTGGTTTACCAAAATTTTGAATTTGGTCCCTAGCTTTCCAAAAGGACACAGATGGTCCCTGTGGTTTGCACTTTGTAACGCATTTAGTCCCCAGCTTTTTTTAAAAGTACACGGATGGTCCCTATGTTTGCACTTTGTAACGCATTTAGTCCCTAACTTGGACATGCTAAAACCTTTAGATTTGTTGGCTGGGGACTAAACGCGTTACAAAGTGCAAACCACAGGGAACATTCGTGTACTTTTGGAAAGCTAGGGACCAAATCCAAAATTTTGGTAAACCACAGGGACCATCTGTGTACTTTACCTTTTCTAATACTGATACAGGACCAAAATGTTATTTTTGGTTCTGATACAATATGCTTTGGATATCAGCCTGAAATTTGTTATTGCTGGCAGATATTTGATAAATTATGCCAAAATTTTGGTGGAGATGTATTGCAAACACTATTTAATACTGCCGACGGTTTAGCAAACAGTTCATCCGAACAGATGAGATACTGGCAATTGCGGTTCATCTGTGATGAAGTTTTAGCCGTGGCTTCATCAAATATCCTTTTTCATGAGATAATACGTATAATAGTGCCTTAATTAGCCCCTTTAACTCTTTTCGGCACCAGTTAACATGCTTTTGTTTTCCTTAACACACTGTACTCATTCATTCGTTCATCTTATTAGCCCAGGCCATAACTCTGTCGACTTGTATAGTTGCCCACAACAACGCATTGTTTGCTTTGTTGGTCTCAAACAATTTTTCGGAGATAAAAAGTAACGTTTTTAAACGTTTCAGCAAGGATAACATACAGAGTCTGGTATATTATGGTGAGTCTCCGGCTCTCCATACATCTTCACTTGCTTTGATAAGAAATCATTAGTTTATTACTTAACATTGTTTGAAATAGTTATTTAAAGTTTTTCGTTAACCTTCTTTATACAGGAAACAGTATTTGTGCAAGCATGAGAAGTGCACAAATAAATACTTTCATTGATATTAATAGATTCTGTTTGTTTTATACTTTTGCATTGATATTAATAATTTGTTGCACCATTTGCAGATTCAGTGGAGCGGTTCCATATTACATCCTTTTTAATTTTTGTCTTGGCTCAGAATATTCTGGAAGCTGAAGGTCCGTGGTTTGAGAATTTTCTTTATGTAAGTTTACCTTTGTTTCGAACACATCCCATTGTCTCTGTTATTGCATCCTTTATTAGATTCTTAAACTTTGAATGTTGCAGAATGCTTTTGTGGTATACATATGTGAATTGATGATTGATATAATTAAACATTCTTTCATTGCTAAATTCAATGAAATAAAGCCCGTCGTATATTCTGAGTTTCTTGAAGACCTTTGCAAACAGGTACCTTTTTGTTATATTCATTTACACTTTTCAATTTTCATACTCTTGTAGAAGCTCCTATGTTATCGTCATCATGTATGGCTGGATTTTTCATTATAAGTTATAGAGTAAAATGACATTTTTGTCCCTGAGGTTTTGCCAGTTTTGCGACTTTCGTCCAAAGGTTTGTTTTTCATCCGGATCGTTAACTCCATTCATTTTTCTCCGTGAGCTGGGGACATTTTCGTCTTTTTTGTTGACCTAAAGGGCAATTCAGTCTTTTTCAGGGGTATTCGGTCTTTTTACACAACGCGAAAAAGACCGAATTGCCTTTTAAGCTAACAAAAAAGACAGAAATACCTCTGACTTAACGGAGACAAATGGATGGAGTTATCGATCCAGATGAAAATGGCAAGATTTCAAACCTTTTGGATCCAGATGCGGAAAAACAAACCTTTGGATGAAAGTCACCAAACCTCAGGGACGAAAATGGCATTTTACTCTAAGCTATACTGTATTTTCTTTCCGGGCTATGTTTCATTCTGATACATTATTTTTATAACAGACTTTAAACATCGAGGCAGAGAATCCGAAGAAAAACCTTACCTTTGTTCCTTTGGCGCCAGCTTCCGTGGTAAGTATTGAGTTGACATCCATAGGTTACGTATGACCTTTGTTAATCTTTAGAAGCTAATTCAATAGCGTTGTTTCAGGTGATTCGAGTATTGAGTCCGGTTTATGCTGCACATCTTCCCTCTGGGCCTGCTCTTTGGAGACTTTTGTGGATATTAATATTGGCGGTCACGAGTTTCGTGATGCTCACAACACTTAAAGTGATGATCGGTATGGGTCTTCGTAAACACGCTACTTGGTATATTAAAAGGTGCCAGAGGAGGAAACTTCACTCGGATTAGGAGTCACCAGACCAGGTACATAACTTTCACATGGAATCGGCCTCAACCTCAAGATTCAAGACTACATATGTAAAATGCATCATCTGAAAATGTCCATCGATGGAGCATTCGGCTGCGTACGAGTGTTCGGTTTTCAATAAGTATGAGGCCGTTACCGTTACCGTATGCTGTATGCATACAAAGTATACATCACTTCTGCCCTTTTTTCCCAAACGTTACTAAATTATGGTGGTTGGTGATTATTAAATCTCAATTTTGTTTTTTTTTTTGAAGGAAAAAAGCTTATATTTGCCCCCATTTATGACCTATCATCTACATCAGGTTACAACCAATCTATGTTCGTTAGTTTGTAAAGTTGGTTTCAGTTATCTTTATATCTTCAAGAGGTCAAATAGGTTATAAGCTAATGTAAAAAAAGTTATATAAAATAATGGTTGGATGCGGCAAGCGGTGTTATGGATAAAATATCGTGTCTAATAATAATCAGATTTTTGGTTGTCATGACTAACACGAATAATAATTAGGTTGTGTTCAGGTTGACTAGTTGTGTTTGGGTTGAACGGGTTGATGCCAGTCCACTAGTTTGCAACCCTTTTAACCCATTTATCACTACCCTGGACTGTATTAGAACTTTATAACTTGATGTTCTCGTCGTTTTGATATGATGAAGATGTTTTAAAAGACTTGAAACCATGTGTATGATTAACAAGCCTAAGATAAATAAATAGTGAGTTTATATTATATATATAGGAGTTTTTAGGACCCCGCGTGTTGCGGTGAGACTTTAAACCAGACAACATAGATGTTAAAACGTTTAACCTCGCAAGCGTGTTGCAGACAATTATGTAAATGTAACCATAACATTGGTTCATTATGGTACAGTCACTCGCTACAACGACCAAAAGAGAAAATACAAATGCCAAAAAGTATTTACATGGATTAAGAAACATAAAAATGAATACTCTGCTGGTATAGATTATAAGAGATTATAAGTGATATTTAAATAAATTAATTTTGTTAATATAAATGATTTTGATATAACAATAAATTTGTTCATATAAACAATCGGAAAAAATCAAACTCGTCACCACATGGTCCGAGAGGAAACATTAATTCCAATACAACCGTTTAGGTTATATTCATATAAACAATTAAAGCAATTAGTTTATACTAAGAAAATAGATGATTATAAAGAGTAAATATGTTCATAGAGTAGATAGGCCTATTTAATATGGTTTTCAAAAACCATGTGCAATCTCTACATGACTACACCTCTCTCCTCTTTATCTGTCATAATCATTAGCACAACACCACAAAATTTCCTCCACCACCACCAATCTCCGTAGACCGTAGCACCACCACCACCACCGCACAACCACTAACGCAACAACAACCCCACCATTGCAGCACCACCACCACGACAACACCACCAACAAACCGCCGCATTCAGCTCTGTAATCACAAATCTTGTGTCTCATCTGTCTATCTGTAAACCCCAAGCTCTTCATCTCTGTAGGATCACCGCCACAATACCACCACCATGACCTTTTCCGCTGTCTCTCAAAAAATCCAAAACCCACAGCCTCAGATAACCACCTACACATGACGGTCGCAACCACCACGATAACCATCCGTTACATCGCCGATCACCATCACTCTTATATTCTCTCTCTCTCTCTTAAACCCTAACTTCTACATTTTATCTCTAAAAACTAACTCTGCCTCTCCCACTGCAACTTCTTGTAACCAGCGGTGGTGTCAGCATTGCGGTGGTGGTGAGATCTGGAAACAATGGGCTCCAGAAAAAATAGAAACAAATGATGGTTGTTTTGGTGTTATCAAGAATTCAGGAGTGAATGTGGTAGTATCATGAGAGAGAAAGAAAAAGGTGTGTCTGGTGTGTCGTGACCAATCAAAAGCTGCAAGGTGGAATGGTGACCAATAAGACTAAAGGGTATGGGGGCCGGCTAGGCCCGGCTAGGACCGGCGCCGGTCCCCCACACCGCCCCCCTGAGGGTCGGCTCGGCCCAAACGGCTCCCCACAGCCGGTTTAGACGGGGCCCCACTTGAATTTTCTAGCCGTTGCAAACGGCTCTTTTATATTAAAAAAAAAAAAAATTCTTTTTCAATTTAAATACCCTATATCTCATCCGTTTTTATACAATTCTATCCCATTCTACTCCCATTCTTCTCCAATTCTCTTCCTTTTTTATAAAAAACACTCCATATTTTTTATACCATTTTCTCTAATCATGAATCCTTTCAACCCAAACAACCCCAACCCAAACAACCCCAACCCGAATAATCACAACCCGAACCAACCTAACTTTTTTTCGACTCCCGCTTACACTCCGAATATGGATCATTCGTGAGGGGCTCCGCAATTTCCTTTTTCGGGTTTCCAACAAACACCCAACGCATTCTCACAAATGTCTCAAGTTCAACAACTCCAACAATACCAAGCACTACAACAAATCATGCAACGCAACTCGTTTGAACAACTCCAATCGCAACCGCCAACTTCCCAACCGGTTCAACTTGACGATGATGATGATGAAGAAGTCGTCCCCGAATCGCCACCGCAAGAGCTCAACCGGAAAAAAAACAAGGGGAAGGGGAAGAAGGTTGAAACCGTACCCGAAACCGCGTCAAATAGCGGTTCGAGAGCAAAGGGGAGACCTTGGACGAAAGTAGAGGAGGAGGCGCTAGCAATGGCGTTTGCTAAGTCCTCTACTTGCTCGATAGTCGGTATGAACCAAAGTTTATATTTTTAATTTAAATTTTAAAAGTTTTTATTTTTTATTTTTACTAATGCATTATTTTTTAAAATTTAGGAAACAATCAAACGGGTAGTAGTTTTTGGAAGAAGACAACGGCTAAATTTCACGAGCTTATGGAGCATGGCTCGGATCGTGATGTAGAAGCCGTCTCGGGCAAGTGGCGTAAAATGATCAAGATCATCAATAACTTTAACGCAATTTATAACCAAATTTACACTTGTCCTCCTAGCGGGAGTAACGAGGCGGACATTCTTAACCTTGCTATCGCTAAGTGGGACTCTCAAAATTCAAAGCCTTTCCCGCACTTCCGAGCATGGAACGTTGTAAGGAAAGAACAAAAATGGATGCCGATTCCAAATGAGGTCGCAACCGCCAAACGGACTAAAACTTCCGAGTCCGGAAGTTATAGTGCGGGAGGCTCCACCGGTCGTTGTCAAATCGACATAAACGACGACCCGGAAGATGACGAGGACGTGTTGCCCATTCACGAGTCGGAACGTCCCACCGGGAGGGACAAAGCAAAAAAAGAGGCGGCCGGAAAGCGCAAAGGGGCCGGCTCGAGTGGAGGGGGCGGCTCGGGTGGAGGGGGCGGCTCGAAGGCACCGGCGAAAATGTACGACTTGATAAACGAATTCCGTTCGTTCAAAGAGTTCGCGGCCGAAAAATACACTCACAAGAAAACCGTGTCGGCCGACTATGCTCGAGCGGAGGATTTTAGGATTATGAGGTTGGATCTCGACTCGGTTCCGGAGGATGAACGCGAGGTTTATCGGAGGATGAAAGAAGAGGTGAAGAAAAAATGGACGTCGTAGGTTGTTTAGTTTTTTAATCGTATCGTAATTTTTTTTTTGTTTTTTATGTTTTTAGGAAATGTAATTTTTTTTTTATTTTTCGGAAATGTTTTTTTATTTTTTTTATTTTTAGGAAATGTAATTTTTTTTATGTTATGAAATGACTTTATTTATGTTGTTTTATGTTGTATTTTTTAACTTTTATAAATTTAATATTAAGTTAATAAAAAAAACACTTAGAAAATTATAAAATAATGACGTGGGGTAGGCTCATCCCCCATGAGCCGCCTACGGGGATGAGCCTCACTATACCCTTTAGTCTAAGAAGCAAAAGAAAATTGAACAGTAAAATGTGAGGAGCAAATAAATTTGCTAATTAATAAAGGGGAAATATATATCATAATTGGTGGGGTTATTGTAAAAAGGGTGTTGTGTGTCAGAAATGTAAGAAGTGTTTTAAACCATTAGATCTGAAAACTAATGGCTAAGATCTAAGTGGCAAAATTGTAAATTGTGTTTTATCTTTTAATGACTAATGTGACTTGGTAAGGGTAAAAGTGTCATTTTATTGCGATTTAAAAATGGAAACCATATATTTCATTTAAATCCCACGTTCATCACTCTTAAATTTGTTTCTACTTTCTTTTTTTATAGGAGATAGTGGTTCAAAATAATAACAGTTCCAGAAGATTGTTTCTCTCTCTTTAAATCATTATTTTTTTATCGTCATTGTGTTTTAATAGCAGTTTTAGAAGATTGTTTGGCAAGAAATATAACACAATGATAATGCAACATGATAAATGCAGGTGCAAGAACACCACATATATGGCAACTGTATTAATATTCAAGGCGCGGTGTTTTAACTTCCGTAAGAACTGTATTCAGATTCAAAGCGTGGTGTTTGAAACATCTGGAAACATTGACTATGATTCAAGTCAGGGTGTTTTTACATTTGGAATCTGGAAACAGTGTATTGTGATTACATTCATAGTGTTTTAACATCTGGAAATAGCAATACAAATATTCCCAGATGGTGTTAAAACACCATTACTTGAATGGCAATGCAATCATTCCAGATGTTAAAACACCATGATTATATTACTATTCAAGTTGTGGTATTTTTGGAATATGAACGGTGTTTTATACCTTTAAAATAACCAAAATCATTTCAGATGTTAAAACACCATGACTGTATTAGGATTCAAGCCGTGATGTTTTTTGGAATTTGTATGGTGTTTTATACCTGCAAATTAACAAAAATGTTGATACAAATTTTATGGATTAAATAATACTTGATACCAGAGGTTATTACCATATTTTCGAATAATAGAATATATGGAATTTGTGGTTTTCTAAAATCTCCCGAAACGGTTTTGGAACGATTTTGTTAATTAAATTGATTTTTATTTGAAATTACCCTATTACCCTTAATCTCTAGTTTTAATTAAAGACGTATGTCCTTACCGTATTCCTTCTTACACTTCTTACACAAACCACCTTTTTTACAGGATCCTTAATCTATAATATATATATTATAGATTTTTATGTTTTACGTTAAATTTTTACATTAAACTTTTTACGTTTTACGTTTTACGTTTTACTTTTTATGTTTTACGTTTTACATTAAACTTTTTACGTTTTACGTAAAAAGTTTACGGTTTTAGCTTTTTTTTTTTCAAAAACTTCTTTACATAAAAACGAACGCACCAAGAAATCGCAACTCGGTATGTGTCTCAGATGGATTGTTATCATCATCGACTGGGAAAAAATAAATAAAAAATCTACAACAAAAATAAAAAAACAATGTTTGGATTCTTGAAAAAACGGGGTTTGGCTCATATTTTTCCCGATAATCAGAGGCTGCAAAGTGGGGTTGCAGGTTCAAAAATCTACCATCCACCACACTTCTTTTGAATATTAAATTGTTGTTGGTAGATTAGAAGCATATTGTATGTTGGACAATCTTAAGACTTGGTTTATAAATTAACCCATGAGTTCACCATCTTCTTTCATCACCATCAACATTTCACCTTCTTCTCTTCCTCTTTCTCTTGTGATCGGCCGAACCCACATCACCACCATACACCCACCATCAAGTCTTGTTCAAGCATTTTTCATACACACAAAGGTGCAAGAGGTTCAACAAACAAGCTTGGTGCACTCGGAAGTTCAAGAACCACTCTAGTTTTCTTTTATCCACCACTTTTACGCCTTGTTTCTTCCCTAGCCTTGTGCTAGTAGTAAGTGCTCTAAAACTTCATCTTGTTCTTGATTTTGGTGGTTAATAGATGATAGAATGATTAAATGTTAAGAACACTAATGAACATAATCCAAATCTTGAAACATAAAGGATAAAGGATGGATAAAGAGAAGATATATGGGTAAATCATGTAGATCTTGTGTAGTTATGATATTTGGTTGTTGTTTGTTAGTAGAAGTAGGATGGATCATCATCTAGACAGGCTAGATCACGTTCAAAAACATGAACTAGTAAGATGTAAATGTTAGAGTCTTAAAGGATGATGAAACCATCCATACATGAACTTTGAACTTGAATAAACATGAGTTTTATTGAAAAATGAAGTTGTAAACTTGTAGATCTAAAGATCTACAAGTGGTTTTTCGGAAGAACCAAGTGGAAAATACTAGATTGTTAAAAACCCGGATCTTGTATGAATTAAATCATTTTTAGTAAGTAAACAAGTGTATAAACACTTGTGTAACAAAAAAAAAAAAAAAAAAAAAAAAAACTCCACAAAGAAATATTTTTGGAAAATAAGACTAGAAGATGTGAAAATGCACTTTCTTTAAAAATAAAGTTTTTAAGAAACTAATCATATTTTTAAAGGTAACAAGACTTACTAAATGTGCTAGTAAGTTACTACACATTTTTGTAAATTCTCAAGTTCATGAAATAGAGAAATTAGTATATATTGTTGTTGATTGTTGTTGAAAAATTGGTTGTTGATGAATTAAAAGAAAATAAACACATGTTTTGAAAACATGGGAAACCTCCATTTTTAGGGGAAACTCTGTCAAAATTTCTATAAATTTTGACACTTAGAAAAATAGAAGTTTTGAGAAACTTATTCCCTAAAAATGTATCTAAAAATATTACCAAGGTTTCCCTAATTTTTGGTGATAAGAAATGATGATTTCTTCAAGATTAAAATTTTATATTAAGTATGTATATTTTTGAGAAAAATATATATTATTTGATCACCAAACTTTGTGCTAAGTGTATGTAGTATGTGTTATACGTGCTAGTGTATTAGGACTTGAAAATACACTAAATACTCTTGAGAAGTAAAAACACAAAAATACACATACAACATACAAGATACATAATTCGGGTGCAAAATACAAGATACTTATATTTATTTTTGAGAAAATAATATAAGTAAGATACATAGTTAAAAATATAAATTATTTTTAACACATGAACGAATGCACAAAAGATAACGACTGTACTTGTGCGACACAAGTCTAGTGACTAACGTTAAGAAAACGCGTATAGGTCACGAAGTTAATTAAGTGAATCCGGTGAAGTTTACGACGCAAGGAACGCAAAGTTGTGAGTTCATGCTTCCCCCTTTTCTTTAACTGTTTTCAGTTTTATAACTTCGGGGGTGAAATACATGTTACTATGTTTACAAATGGTATGATAACAAGAAACACACTTGGTGAGGACGAGAACCAAGTATGATGCGTTTTGAGGAATGATACGAGAAATCGTGTCACGAATAGGGTACCATAAGCACCATTAATCAACAATATACCTAGATCGCAGAACAAAAGGTTAGATCTAACGGGTGCCGGGCAGCCACACTCTTGGTGAGGACGAGTACCGAGTAGTGCTTTTGTGTCTCAGAATATGCCAACTAGAAAAATGCCTAAGGTTTGGTGACTTCCTATGTCGTGTCACATGTTAATGGCCTTGCAACCCATTAACAATCCTGATACTTACAGGAATATTTTATTTACATAAGATTCATACCATACTAAAACTTGATTTATACTTGAGTACGTGGGGAACACAAGTAAACTTGAATTATACATGAGTACGTGGTGTACACATGAATACTTGATTTATATATGAAAACTTGATTTATACATGACACAAACTATGTTTTCATACAAAGTATACAAACGTGAAATACAAAAACTGCATGAATTCACACCAACATTATGTTGACGTTTTTTCCAAAACTCGCATGTATTTCAGGTAACTAGAAGTGGATGTGCGCGCGGTCTTACTCATGCTCCTGGATGTCGCCTATGTTTACTTTTAAATAAAGTTGTAGACTTTTAGACAATATGTTGTCTCGTGATGTAAACACTTAAACTATGTTTTCAATTTCGTAATGTTTATGGTGTTTAAAGTTACTTTTATGAGCATGTAGTATGTTTACCTTTCGTATGCAACGAGAACCTTTCATGATCACACCTCGTGCTTCCGCCGCAGAAAGGGGTGTGACAGATTGGTATCAGAGCTGCGATTGTAGTGAACCAGGATTCCTTCTCGAGTCTAGTCTACAATCTCTAGGATCCTTTCACGAAAACAATTATTCAAAAGTTTTCATTGCATAAAACGTCCTGCGACATCCACTGCCTGAAACTGTTTACAAAGAGTCAGAAAAGACACTACGAGACTTAGGGTGCACTGAAGTAGCACTTGTCTGTGATTAAGAATTACTTGCAATTATGTGTGATAATTGACATATACATATACTAGATGTAGAACGTTATAGGTATACGTGACTTTACCTGAAAACAATGGCCTAACTGAAGGAAGAAATACGAGGATGAAACGAACTGTGCGGACTATGAAGGAGTTACGTAATTATGGATGCATACATAATTATGGAATTCAGTGCACAGAAACCACAGCAAGTCTTGTCACGTATAGATTCCCTTAGTGCAAGAAAAGGTCAAACGTAAAGGGTATTTTGGTCATTTACCCCAAATGTCAAATCTTCCCTCTCTCTTCATTTAAAGTCACTGACTCTTTATATACCTCTCTCCTCTCTCCTCTTTCATCTCTCATTTACATCTCCCCTGTCTTTAAATCCTTCCCACCATCTCTCATCTGCTCATCTTCAACAAAAAGAAACCTAGCTTCTTATCACCTTCCCCCATCTCTTGTCTGCAACTCTATCAATACACACACAAAACACCTAATCTCTCCAAACAATCCCACAACCCAGCCACCCCCTCTCTCTCGACGATTCTGGCCGACAACCGAGTTCCTCACTGGCGCCGGTTAACCGGTGAGACACCCCCAAACACCTCAGCCCCCCTCCCCTGTTATTAACCGGCGACCACACGGCTGCAACACCCCCCTTCTCCGCTGTGAACCGATGAACGACCAGCCACCACCACCGCCGTCTGGTGGTGGCGTGGTGACAAATTAGGAGAACACAGAGAGAGAGAGAGACCGTTGCGAGAGAAAGAGATCGGAGGGCAGAGAGGGAGAAATGACGGCGGAGACGCCGTTGTTCCAGCGGCCATATGCAGCCGTGACGGGTCACGGCCGGAGACACCGGCTACAGTGGCGGCGGAGGTGGTGGGTGCTCGAGATGATAGTATTGACGATGATGGCAGATGATGACGCTGGTTGATGATGATTGGGAGATATAGGTCAGTTGGCTCAAATGTTCAAATTTCGTGTTCGGGAGTCTCGGGTTTTTGTTCGGGAGTCAGCGGGTCAGATTTCAGGTTTGGCATTGGATGGTTTGAGTCGGGTCAGTGAAGGTGGCGTTTCAATTTTTTTTGGTGGGGTTTCATGATTTTTGTCTGATGAACTCTGTGGGTTTGTTCTTGTTGATTTTTGATCAGTGAACTATGTTCTTGATTTTCTGGTGATTTTTGATTTTCTGGTGATTTTTGGCCTGTGTTCTTGATTATCTGTTGATTTTTTATCAGTGGACAATGTGGGTTTGATATGTTGGATAGGGGCGGCGATGATGCAAAAAAAATAAAATAAAAAAAACCTAGATTTTGATGATGATGATGGCGCGGCAAGGATGGTAGAGGGTAGGTTTTTGAACCTGCAACCCCACTTTGCAGCCTTTTGATTATCGGAAAATCTGAGCCAAACCCTGTTTTTTTTCGAGATACACTTTGTTTTGATGTTTTTTTATATTTTTTCCCCAGTCGATGAAGATAACAATCTATCTGAGACACCTACTGAGTTTGCGATTTCAGGGTGCGTTTGTTTTGCGTAAAAAAGTTTTTGTAAAAAAAAAAGTTAAACCGTAAACTTTTTAACGTAAAAACGCAAAATGTAAAATTTTTAACGTAAAACGTAAAAAGTTTAACGTAAAACGTAAAAACGCAAAAAGTTTAACGTAAAATGTAAAAAGTTTAACGTAAAACGTAAAAAGTTTTAACGTAAAACGTAAGAAGTTTTAACGTAAAACGTAAAAAGGTTAACGTAAAAACGTAAAAGGTAAGAAGTTTAACATAAAACGTAAAAAGTTTAACGTAAAACGTAGAACACAAAAAGGTTAACATAAAAACGTAAAACGTAAAAAGTTTAACGTAAAATGTAAAAAGTTTAACATAAAACGTAAAACGTAAAAAAGTTTAACGTAAAACGTAAAAATGTTAACGTAAAAACGTAAAAAGTTTAACGTAAAACGTAAAAAGTATAAAAAATCTTTTAAAAAAATCTGATTTAAAATGCTTTTAATAAATAAATTATGTTTAAAAAGTAAAAACTAATATAATTATACAAAAAAGAAATAAAAAAACAATAAAGACAAAAAGACAAAATAGAGTAATTTTACTAAACTACCCTTTTGGATTAAAATATTAAAGACATAATAAGACAAAAAATACTTAATATTATTTTTATTTACTTTTAATCTCATCCTTCCATTTAGAAGATTTAATGGCTAGAAAGTGGTTCTCTCGGTTTTTACAACTAGAGGTGGTTTTCATTTTAGCGCTCTCCTATATAACATATATATATATATATATATATATATATATATATAGGATTAGGTTCAAGAGTGAACACTAGTGTAGCTTGCGAACAGAGCGAACTAATCCTGGCCATACACGTGTGTAGATCAATGGCCAGGATTTGATGTTGAAATACACTAGTGTATTTTACGATTTGATGATGAGATCTTGGCCATACACGTGTGTAGATCAATGGCCAGGATTTGTTCACTCAGTTCGCAAATACGCTAGTGTTCACTCTAGAACCCCACCCTATATATATATATATATATATATATATAGGATAAGGATCATTGTAGAACACTAATTATTGTATTGCGAGAACAAAAAGAACAACTCTAAATCACTAAATTATGGGATTTAAGGTTCACACTTTTTAAATTTTAGAGTTAATTGCCAAAATCGTCCCTGAGGTTTGGGCATGTTTGCCATTTTCGTCCAAAATGACACTTTTGTACCAAATTGCCCCCAACGTTTGTAACTTTTTGCCATTTTCATCCAAACCACTAACTTAGTTTATTTTTTCTGTTAAGTTGAGGATATTTGGATGAAACTGGCAAATATAAAACCACATGGACGATTTTGGCAATTTACCCAAACCCTTTTTAATTTCTTTTATTTAATTATTTTTGTTACATATATAATAAAAAAGAATATACATGGAGTTTTAGAAAAAAAAAATAATAATAGTTTTGTCACATAATATTTATAAATTTTCATCCAAATCACTAACTCAGTTTATTTTTTCTGTTAAGGTGAAGGATGTTTTAAATTTTATAAATTAAGACAGAAATTAATTTACAGCTTCTTTATATAAATCAGTTTTATAAAGAGAAAACGTCATTGGTGTGCAACACATAACAATCGATTACAACTTTTAGTATTTATGAGTTGTAGAGATAGAAAAAAAATTGTAAAACATTACATATTTTTTAAATGTTTTGAGCACCTAGGAATTATGTTGGTAGAAATAAAATATTTATTTAATTAAGATTACGAGGGTAACTAACTAATACTTATTCTTAGTGGCTTGAGTAAAGAAACTTTTGGTTCATAGCATTATAATTACAATTTGGTGGGTAATTTTTAGGTTTGGTAACGATACGTTGTTTGATAGAGGGGGGGGGGGGGCACTGACTTCTGTTTTTCCTTAGGAGCGAATTTAAAAGAGTAGAAGATGAATTACTAACTTGGTACATATGATAAAAAAAATTTATTTGACCTTTTTCAATAAGGTCACCAGCATTTTAGTTTTATAAAAGTTAGAGGTTTAAGTAGATTTTATTTTTATAAAATTGATCTATATAAAAAATTAGAAATTAATTTATGTCTTAATTTATAAACATCCTTCGCCTTAATAGAAAAATTAACTTAGTTAGTGGTTGGATGAAAATTTATAAAAATTATGTGACAAAGCTATTATTTTTTTCATATAAAAATTGCATGTATATTCTTTTTTATTATATATGTAACAAAATTAATTAAATAAAAGAAATTTAAAAGAGTTTGGGTAAATTGCCAAAATCGTCCCTGTAGTTTTATATTTGTCAGTTTCATCCAAATATCCTCAACTTAACAGAAAAAATAAACTAAGTTAGTGGTTTGGATGAAAATGGCAAAAAGTTACAAACGTTGGGGGCAATTTGGTACGAAAGTGTTATTTTGGACGAAAATGGCAAACTTGCCTAAACCTCAGGGACGATTTTGGCAATTAACTCAAAATTTTATGTTTCTTACATTCATATGTGTATTATATATACCTAAAAAATCATATATTTTTACCTACACACAGTCTACATACATGGAACGTGTAGGTAATTTAACTTACATGTCTGTAGGTTATATAAAAACTGAAAATTTTCCATATTTTGAATTGAATTTTAGTGTGAGAAACAATAAATGTTACATTTGTAATATTTTCATTTACTTTTTAGGTTTTAGGATTGAAAAAATGGGTGATAAATGTTGTTCTGCGTGTTCTCGCTATATTTAGTGTTCTGCATATATATATATATATATATATATATATATATATATATATATGGCTCGGTTCAAATGAGAACCACCACGAGTTGTGAAAACCATGAAAACTTTTTCTTCCTGCACGAGTTGGACCAAATTTTTTTTTGCACACACGTAGATGAAAATATTATAAACACATCTGTAAAAAAAGTAAAAAAAAAATTGTCGAGTCGGCAATTTTGACTGGTGCAAGTTTTTTTTTTTTTTTTTTTTTTTTTTTTTGCGATGGTGTAAACTTTGTACGAAGATAAATATTTTTTTACGCCTCATGTAAATGTGGGTATGCGGCATTTAAATTTTTTTTTTGCTGAAACAAGTGATTTTTTATAACTTTTGAGAAAAAAAATTTTCGAAAAAAACCCTTTGGATGGCCTAGTTCTCACAACTCAATGTGGTTCTCATTTTAACAAATCCCTATGGTGTAAATTTTAAGATAAATATTTTTTACGCCTCATGTAAATGTGGGTATGCGACATTTTTTTAAATATTTTTGCTGAAACAAGTGATTTTTTATCACTTTTGAGAAAAAAAATTTCGGAAAAACCTTTTGAATGGCCTAGTTCTCACAGTTCTGATAACTCAAAGTGGTTGACATTTGTGAAAAAAAAATTTGGAAAAACCTTTTGGATGGCCTAGTTCTCACGGTTCTCACAACTCAAGGTGGTTCTCAATTTAACCCATCCCTATATATATATAGAAACGGGTTCGGGAGAAAACGCTCAAAAGTGTGAGAACGGTGAGAACGCATCCTGGCCCAACACGTGTCCCGCGGCATAGAGAAGGGCGGATGGGCTTTTTTGTCTTTTCATTCTCCTTTTATTTCCACAACGCGGTATAATATTTTCTGGCGTCTTTGTTTTTTTTTGGCGTTAATTGTATTTATTAAACTTTTTGGCATTGAATTAATTGTTTTTGTGTCACATATATAATTTTTTGGCGTTATAACGTTTTCTGGTTATTTTTTTTGGCGTTTTTGGCGTTTTGTATAATAATTCACTACGAGTCATTAAAATTTGCATAAGATTACAATAAGACCAATTTTTTTTTGGCGTTTATTGAATTTTTTGGCGTTTAATACCCTTTTTACAAGGTGCTTTGCCAGCAACTGTTCTTCCAGTTTTCATACTACTAGCGTTTTGATGTTTGTAGTTTTTGGCGTTTTATATAATAATCTATTTTATTTATAGAGAATTAGATAACAAAACAACATATAACTTGATATCAAAACAATATAAAATGAAAACAAAAATAATAAAAAATGGTAATCTAATTTTTCTTCCGAATCTTCAATGTCATCAGCCTCTTCCTTCTTGAATTTGTTTTTGGCGTTTTGAACCTTTTTTGAATACTTTAGCTAGATGCCAACTTTCCTTAATAAACCCCGTTTTTTAGAAGAAGCTGCTTAGTGGCATCCTGTTTTTTTGGTGTGATATTCTTGTTTGGTGCCATGTTGTCGCAACCCCCGTCCCCTAATTACCCGGGAACGGGCGGCCGCGAGATCAGTTTAGGTGGTATATGTGTTTTATCCTTTTTGCAGCGGAATTTACATCAGGACCGTAGTTAGGAAATATTTTATCAGAGTAGAATACCACACTTTCATAATATCAAACACGTGGGAATAATCCCAAGTTTTAAGTACACACATTTTCATAGGGATAAACCCTATTTTATTTAAATAAAACATCTCTTTATTTTAGGTAACTTTATAGCCACTTTTCCAAGCCTTCAGTGCTGTCTAGCTGGCTTCTATTTGGCTTTCACATTTTGTTTCCTGAAACGCGTTTAAAAACATTTTGTCAGTGTGAAATACTTGTGAGTGAGTCCCAGTTTAATCAAGTTTATAAAATCATTGTACAGTATTGAGGGCGGTCACGCAATTACATTTGTTTCCATCTACTTTAATTACCACCCACGGTACTGTAAACCCGACTTGTGGTCATGTTACTACTCACAATGTCGTAACAAATTTTGTATACAAAACCCCAACATACCGACGATAATTGTAGAATACAAATACTCAATCACTGTTTAATATAGTTTAATTTAAGTGAAGTTTTGTAAAAACAATTTGTAAAAAGGAGATTACTCACATTGCCGTCTTAGGTTTTCTTTAAGGGTTTCCTGGTGATTATCTATAAATTACACAAATGCACACGCGTTAGCATAATAACCCAATATTTACATTAGTAACACCCTCCCTGAGACGGCATTCCAACGACTACGTCGGGCAAAACCACGACAGCCGTTACGAAACCCTGGATCAATCGGGCAGCGTATTTAATACGTAATCGGGGTTATGATACATACCACGGGGCAGAACTTCGTTATTTAGGGGGGGTATTATGCCCAGAGATTACTATTGCTATGTGAAAATTTGAGAGAGAAAGAAGTTTTTGTGCGAATTGGACTGAAGGCCGATCAAGGGAATTTATAGGGCTGATTAGACTCATCGTCGCGCCCCGTGATGGAAACCACGAAGGGCTTCGCGGCTCGCGACGCCAGCTAGGGTAGGCCCTAGCTTGGCTGAGTTGACACGTAGCTTCGACACGAGTCCGACACGTGGCGGCACGGGGTTAAGCCTGGTGGCCAGGCCGTCGCGCCCCGTGACTGAAGTAGCCAACGACGTCGCGCCCTGCGACGACCCTTTTAATTTCGTTTTTATTTTATTTTTATAATATTAAAGGTATTCGTGGTTCGTTTTCATGTACGGGGTGTATTTTAGGACGTATAGGGACACTTGAATTATTTTTAGGGTGTCGAAAATATTTTGAGGGTTGTTATATCCTCCCCACCTTGTTTTAGAGCTCGTCCTCGAGGTCTACTGGAACAAGTGTGGATATTTCCTTTGCATCTCTGATTCAAGCTCCCATGTGTATTATGTTCCTCTTTTGGAGTCCCATTTCACTTTGACCAGAACTAATCTCTTGTGTTTGAGGTTCTTGACTTTCCTGTCTTCAATTTGTAGAGGTTTCTCTACAAATTTAAGCTGTTCATTTACCTCTATATCCTTAAGAGGTACTACCAGTGATTCATCAGCTAAGCGTTTCTTGAAATTAGATACATGAAATACATCATGTATTCCTACCATTTCCTCTAGCAGTTGTAGCTGATAGGCTACAGGTCCTATTCTTCTAATAATCTCAAAAGGTCCAACATACAAGGGACTTAGCTTTCCCCTCTTGATGAATCTTACCACTCCTTTCCAAGGAGAGACTTTCAATAACACTTTGTCTCTTACTTGAAATTCCAACGGCTTTCGCCTGTTATCTACGTAACTCTCTTGTCGATCACGTGCTGCTTTCAGTCGTTCCTTGACTTGAATGACCTTGTCGGTTGTTTGTTGTACTATCTCTGGTCTGGATAATTGCTTTTCCCCAATCTCTGCCCAACAGACTGGAGTTCGGCACTTTCGCCCATAAAGTGCTTCGAATGGTGTGGCATTGATACTTGTGTGATAACTGTTATTATAAGAAAATTCTATTAATGGTAAGTGATCGTCCCAATTACCTCCGAAATCAATTACACAAGCTCTAAGCATATCCTCCATTGTCTGAATTGTCCTTTCACTTTGTCTGTCCGTTTGAGGATGATAGGCTGTGCTTAGATTCAACTTGGTTCCCGTTGCTTTTTGGAAACTTGTGCAAAAATGAGAGGTAAAACGGCTATCTCTATCAGACACAATTAATAAAGGAATTCCATGTAATGAAACTATTTTATTTACATACAATTTAGCTAACTGTTCCATACTGAAAGTTTCCTTCATTGGTAGGAAATGAGCTGACTTAGTTAGCCTGTCTACAATCACCCAGATTGTATCATTACCTTTCCTTGTTTTGGGTAATTTGGTAACAAAATCCATTGTTATCAATTCCCATTTCCAAACTGGCATCTCTAACTGCTGCAATAAACCTGAGAGTTTCTGATGTTCAGCTTTAACTTGTGAACATGTTAGACACTTGGAAACATAAGCTGCTATATCCTTCTTCATTCCTATCCACCAAAAATTCTTTCTTAAATCTTGATACATCTTATCACTTCCGGGATGCATCGTATACTTAGACTTATGGGCTTCTTCTAATATACAGTGACGTAGGTTTCCTAATTTGGGTATCCACATTCTTTTCTTATGGAATGACCAAATTCCATCTGTTCCTTGATCTAATTCCTTAATCATTCCTTTTAATTTTTCAGTATCATCCTTGATTACTGATTATCTGTTCATTTAAATCTACTTGTAGATTTAATTTAAGAGAACGTACCCTTTTTGGCTTTTCGTGATATTTTCGACTTAAAGCGTCGGCCACTACATTAGCCTTTCCTGCATGATACTGGATATTGCAATCGTAATCACTAAGTATCTCCATCCAACGTCTTTGCCTCATATTCAACGCCTTTTGCCCGAAAACGTACCTTAATCTCTTATGATCAGTAAAAATGGTAAACTTACTACCTTAAAGGTAATGTCTCCAAATTTTCAGAGCAAAAATTATGGCTCCCAATTCTAGATCATGGGTTGAATAATTCTCTTCATGGTTCTTAAGTTGTCTAGATGCATAAGCTATAACCTTTTGACGTTGCATTAACACACATCCATAACCTAACTTAGAAGCGTCACAATAGACTACAAAGTCTTCAGTTCCTTCTGGTAACGCTAGTATGGGTGCGTTGGTTAATCTTTGCTTAAGAATTCTAAAGGCTTCTTCCTGTTTTGTTCCCCATTCAAACTTAACAGATTTACAGGTTAACTTAGTTAAGGGAATGGCTATTCTAGAGAAATCTCGAATAAACCTTCTATAATAACCGGCCAATCCTAAGAAACTTCTAACCTCTGTTGGTGACTCAGGGGTTTTCCATTTAGTAATCGCCTCGATCTTGGTGGGATCCACATGAATTCTTTCATGATTGACTAAATGTCCAAGAAACTGTACTTGTTCTAACCAAAATTCGCATTTCGAAAACTTAGCATAAAGCTTTTCTTTTCTTAATAAACTTAGAAGTGTGTGCAAATGTTTTGCATGTTCCTCTTTACTCTTAGAGTAAATGAGAATATCATCTATAAAGACAATTATGAATTTATCCAAATATGGCTTACATATTCGGTTCATCATGTCCACAAATGCAGCTGGGGCATTGGTTAAACCAAATGGCATGACAGTAAATTCATAATGACCATACCTTGTTCTAAATGCGGTCTTAGGAATGTCCTCTTCCTATACCTTTAATTGATGATATCCTGACCGTAAATCGATTTTAGAGAAAAATCGAGCTCCTTGCAATTGATCGAACAGATCATCGATTCTTGGTAATGGATACCGATTTTTAATCGTGACCTTGTTTAATTCGCAGTAATCAATGCACATACGCATTGATCCGTATTTCTTTTTAACGAATAAGGTCGGCGCTCCCCACGGCGATGAACTTGGCTGTATGAATCCCTTCTCTAACAATTCATCTAACTGTTTCTTTAATTCTTGCATTTCTGTAGGTGCCAAACGGTAAGGTGCTTTGGCAATCGATGTTGTTCCTGGTAGCAGGTGGATTCTGAATTCAACTTCCCTGTCTGGAGGTAGTCCTGGTAATTCTTCTGGAAACACATCTGGAAACTGAGATACTACTGGAATATCTTTTAGTTCTTTTCCTTTAGTGTTAGTGATTATAGAAATCAAATACACTAATGATCCTTTCCTTACATAACTTGGTGTTTTCATCACAGAGATAAATTTTGTGGATCTAGACGGCTTATCTCCTTTAATTGTGATCTTTTCACCCTTTGGTGAATTTACTTGGATTGACTTTTGATCACATAAAATACTGGCTTTATTGGCTATTAACCAATCCATTCCTAATACAACATCAAATCCTGCCAGATTCATTGGGTAAAGGTTTGCAATAAACTTTCGATTTAAAAATTCTATTCTTGCTCCCTGCAAGATTTCAGTAATCTTAATGGTTTCTCCATTTGCTGTTTCTACTAGACATTCTTGTGGGAGTTTAGTTAATGGTTGATCGAGAAGTTTGCAAAATGAAGTATTAATAAAACTTTGGTTCGCACCAGAGTCAAATAATACATTAGCAAAAACATCATTAACTAAAAACGTACCAGCTATCACGTCCGGAATCATCTTGGCTTCATCTGCAGTTAGAAAAAATGCTCTAGCATTTTTGGTAGTCTTATTGCCCCTGGCTGGAACTAGTTTCGGACAATTCGGCTTGATGTGACCCTTTTCTCCACAGTTGAAGCACATTCCATTGTTAGGTTTCCTCCTACAATCTTCTTCCTTGTGCCCTGGTATCTTGCAGAAATTGCAGTAAGTGGAGCATTTTCCCGAATGCTTTTTCTTGCAGGCCTTGCAGTAGGGTGCAGAGGTAGAACCTACATTTTTCCCACGGTTGGAATTACTGTAGCGAAACTCTTGGGTAAACCTTTGAGCTAGGTTCTTCCTTTTATCCTCTTCTCGTGTACGCCTTAACCCATCTGTCAAGGTATTTGCTAGTTCTACAGCTTCTTCTATAGTTTGAGGTCTAGCCGCCTTGACTACATGCCTAATCTCACTGATTAATCCCCAGATGTAACGGGAGATTAATACTGGTTCTGGTGATGCAAGGGTTGATACTATTCTCGCATATTCAAAGAATAACGTAGTGTAACCCTTACTAACCACTCCAATCATTCTAAGGTTTAGGAATTTATTTGCTATCTGTTCTTTTTCATTGGGAGGGCATAATTTTCTTTCCACCATGTTCTTAACTTCCTCCCATTCCATATTGTAAACCCTGTCACTTCCCCTAGACTGGAGGATAGTGTTCCACCATTCTAATGCTGAGTTCTTAAACAGATTGGAGGCAAACATTATTTTATCTTTTTCTGTGCACTTGCTTATTTTCAAGACTGCCTCAGTCTTTTCTATCCAGCGTAAGGCTGCAATGGCCCCTTCATTGCCCGAGAATTCCATTGGTTTACAAGACCAGAAGTCTTTATAAGAACAACCATAAAATATGGTTTTTCTTCTTTTGGGAATGGGCACTTGAAGTATGGGTCCATTGTTTACGCTGTGTTCAGGTTCAGTGGGTCGTTTACTGCTATGGTTACTTTTATTATCCGCTTCCCTAACTTTTTTGATAATATATGGCATTGCATCTATTATCCCTTGTGCCACTATGTGTTGAATGACACTGTTATCCACTGGGTTTCCATTGTTATCATTGTTCAGGTTATCATTATTTGGATGATTGACATTCTGGTTTTCCTGGTTCACTTCGTTGTCTATCTGAATTTTAAACATTTACCAATTATTAATATCACAGGATAATATTTAATACAACCAATCACACAACACGCATATTGATCAAAAGCGTCGAACATTGCGACTTACTCTTTCTTATATAGTATGCATCTAATACAAACCGTAACTGGAAATTTAAAATTACAATACAACTGAAATAAAAATTACACTACTAGTAGGCATCCGGGTTAAGCCTGGTGGCCAGGCCGTTGCGCCCCGCGACTGAAGTAGCCAAGTGCGTTGCGCCCCGCGACGACCTTTTTAATTTCGTTTTTATTTTATTTGTATAATATTAAAGGTATTCGGGGTCCGTTTTCGTGTACGGGGTGTATTTTAGGACGTATAGTGTCACACCCCCAAAATCCACAAGCGGAGTATCACCGTATGGAGGCGTGACATGACCAGGATCAAGCCACCAATCATATTGAACAACGTAATTAAGTAAATAAAACCAACCACAATATAATTGGTGTCCAAAAGAAAGTAACCAACTTTAAGTTAACAGCGGAAGCATAAAGCGTAAAACCAAAACATAAGTTCATAAAGTTTAAATGTTTAGCATGGCACACGACTATCCATGTCCCACAACGACCACGCCTCCTCGTGCAAGCTCCATAGATACCTAACGACCTGCAAGGCATGTAACAAGGAGTCAACAACAAAGTTGAGCGAGTTCACAGTTGGTTGTTTGGTTTTAAAAGTTTGTTTTGGAAACCATAAGTTGTTTCGTAAACCACGAGTTAACCAGTATCTTTGTTTTTCCCCAAACCATATCCATAATTAGTGGGGGCTTCCCCATGTAAACCACTAGACCGTTACCATATCGACTACTGACGAAAATAAGTTGTGCCCTAAGTCAATGTCTATCATCATTGACTGTTTGCCATGATCCATTAGTACACGCCCGTCCTACCGGCACGGTGTGAGGTTTGTCAAACCTAATAGCGCTATTAACTAATGACCCGCTCGCCATCGGCCTCGACGATTAAGTCGATATAAAATGAGGGACTTAGGAGATAGAGTTTTGGCTAGTAGTTTAAGGTTGTTGTCCAACCCAAGGAGGACGAACGTACGTATTCTACCCAAGGAGAATACGCAGGATTAATATTGGCATCCTACCCATGGAGGATGGCGGTACATATCCTACCCAAGGAGGATATGCAGGTTCCGTTTTAGTTCTTTAACCCATTCCCAACCACCGGGAATCCCATGCCTTAGAAAGAGTGTGAACTCACCTTTGGTTGCTCGGTTGAACTCTTAAAATAGCTAACAGTCAGGGTTGGTCAATCATGTCAACTAGCTTTAAGCTAGGGAAGAACACAAGGGAAAAAGATGATGAAAATGATGAATGAAAGCAAAGGATGAAAGCTCCTTGATGATTCACAAGCTTCAAGCTCCAAGAATCACCTTCTAACACTTGAATCAAGCTTGGAAATGGAATGATGGTGGTGGCAAGGTGGTGGCCTTAAGGTGAGTCGAGAGGGAGAGAGAGAGTAAGTGAGAGATGGTGTGAGGATTGTGAAGATATGCAAAGATATGATCTTGTAAGGCACCATACTCTTATAAGGATTCTTCACAATATCATGGCTACTCAATCAAGCAAGATATCAAATAAAATATAAAAGAAATCTAGTGAGATATGGGGGGGGGGGTTAATTGTAAAATTTGATTGATAAGTAGGTAAATATTAGTTCAAATTCAAGTATAAGGTTACTAGTGTTAATTAGTAGATATTCTAGTGGGTGTTATGGTGTTCGGGGACCATAACTAGTCAAGAAATAATTAAACAATGTTTCTAGCAATATTTTGGTGTCCCGGGTAACGTCCGGTTGTTCGGTTAGATACCGGTTCGTTAAAGTGCTATGTTGTTCCGTATAGTGTCTTTTATCTAACTATTTGTAACACTTTTAATTCCCAACACTTAGGAAAACATTCAGGACCGTTTAGTCAATTTTCTGCACAATCAATAAGCATAATATAATATTAATTAATCGTACGGATACATGTAATTATGAGGGTTGTCACATTCTCCCCCTGTTAAGAAAATTTCGTCCCGAAATTTAGCACGTGGTTACTGAGGAAGCTAGTTAAGTTGCGTGGTTTCCTGGTTTTCCTGGGGTGTCACATCATCCCCCCGTTGGTTTGGAATTTCATCCCGAAATTCCGCAGTAGCTTCAGCCTCAGTAGTGGTTGCGCTTTTCTCAAACAACTGGGGATACTTGTGTTTCATTTGGTCTTCTCGTTCCCAGGTATACTCTGGGCCATGACGGGAGTTCCAACGAACTCGAACAAGAGGTATTCTGGTACGCTTGAGAACCTTAACATCTCGATCGGTAATCTCTACTGGTTCCTCGACGAATCGCAACTGATCGTCGATAGTGAGCTCCTTGAGAGGAACTATGAGGGTCTCATCTGACAGACACTTCTTCAGATTCGACACATGGAATACGTTGTGGACTCCGCTGAGTTCTGTCGGTAGATTCAACTTGTAAGAGACTTTGCCAATTTTCTCAATGATTTCGAACGGTCCGACATAACGCGGATTGAGTTTGCCTCGTTTGCCAAAACGAACTACACCTTTCCAAGGTGAGACTTTAAGTAGCACTCGATCCCCAACCTGGAACTCGAGTGGTTTCCTTCGCTTATCAGCATAGCTTTTCTGACGGTCACGAGCTGCCGCTATTCGTTGTCATATCTGAGCAATCTTCTCAGTTGTGTCTACCACAAGTTCTGGGCCTGTGATTTGGCTGTCACCAACTTCTGCCCAACAAAGAGGCGATCGGCATTTACGTCCGTACAATGCCTCAAATGGAGCGGCCTGGATACTGGTGTGGTAGCTGTTATTATACGAAAATTCTACTAGAGGTAGATGTCGCTCCCAGCCGTTACCAAAATCAATCACACATGCCCTAAGCATGTCTTCAAGGGTTTGGATGGTGTGTTCAGATTGCCCATCCGTCTGTGGATGATATGCCGTGCTCATGTCTAATCGAGAACCAAAGGACCTGTGCATAGCTTGCCACAATTCAGATGTAAAACGTGAGTCACGATCAGAAATGATGGAGGTTGGCACTCCGTGCCTTGATACTACTTCCTTTAGGTAGATGTCTGCTAGAGTAGAAAACTTGTCGGTTTCCTTGATAGCCAAGAAGTGTGCAGACTTAGTCAATCGATCCACTATCACCCAAATAGTGTCATTTCCGCGTTGAGATCTAGGCAGGCCAGTAACAAAATCCATGGAAATTTGCTCCCATTTCCACGTCGGGATCTCTGGTTGTTGGAGTAGGCCTGATGGTTTTTGATATTCAATCTTGACTCTCGCATAAGTCAAACATTTACTAACGTAGGTTGCTATGTTGGCTTTCATGCTAGGCCACCAGTATGTAGTCTTTAAGTCGTGGTACATCTTATCCGAACCAGGATGTACTGAGTAACGAGACTTGTACGCTTCATCCATCACAAGCTCGCATAAGTTTCCGTAAAGTGGGACCCAGATGCGCCCTGTTACATAGTAGGCGCCGTCTTCCTTTTGTTCTAACCGCTTCCTCGATCCTCGTAAGGACTCAGCCCTGATGTTCTCTGCTTTCAACGCTTCAACCTGAGCATCTCGTATCTGGGTAGGAAGACTAGATTGGATGGTAAGTTGTAACGCTCGTACACGTTTAGGTGTAGTGTCCTTTCGACTGAGGGCGTCGGCCACAACATTGGCCTTGCCCGGATGGTATTTGATAGCGCATTCATAATCATTCAAGAGTTCGACCCATCGGCGTTGTCGCATGTTTAACTCCTTTTTCTTGAAGATATGCTCGAGACTCCTGTGATCGGTGTAAATGGTGCACTTGGTACCGTACAGGTAATGTCTCCATATCTTAAGTGCGAAAGCAACTGCTCCCAGCTCCAGATCGTGAGTAGTGTAATTTCTTTCGTGAGCCTTAAGTTGGCGTGATGCATAAGCAATGACTTTATCTCATTCCATCAACACACAACCCAATCCTTGGATGGAAGCGTCGCAATAAACCACAAAATCATCTGTGCCTTCAGGTAACGAAAGAATAGGCGCGCTACGAAGTGTCTCCTTTAAGTACTGAAATACGGACTCCTGTACATCACCCCAACGATAGGTGACACCCTTCTGAGTCAGTGAAGTGAGAGGTTGCGCAATCTTTGAGAAATCCTTGATAAACCTTCTGCAGTAGCCCACCAAACCTAAGAATTGGCGGATTTCTGTTGGTGTACGGGGTGCAGGCCAGTTCTTGATCGAGTCTACCTTGGATGGATCAACATGAATCCCATACTTGTTTACCACATGGCCTAGAAAGTGGACTTCGCGAAGCCAGAAGTCACATTTTGAAAATTTGGCATACAACTGCTCTGTTCGAAGAAGTTCCAAAATAAGCCTCAGGTGTCGCTCGTGTTCTTCCTGACTCTTCGAATAGATCAGGATGTCGTCGATGAAAACTATGACAAACTTATCCAGGTAAGGTTTGCACACTCGGTTCATGAGATCCATGAAGACCGCAGGTGCATTCGTCAATCCGAAAGGCATAACCAGAAACTCGTAATGCCCATAACGAGTCCTGAATGCCGTTTTAGAGATATCCTCATCTCCGACTCTCAGTTGATGGTAGCCTGATCTCAAATCAATCTTAGAGTAATAGCTCGACCCTTGCAACTGGTCGAACAAGTCGTCTATACGTGGGAGGGGATAACAATTCTTCACAGTCACCTTGTTGAGTTCGCGATAGTCAATACACATTCTGAAAGTACCGTCTTTCTTCTTCACAAACAAGACTGGAGCTCCCCAGGGTGAAGAGCTAGGACGAATAAAACCCTTGTCCAAGAGGTCTTGCAATTGGGTGGACAATTCTTCTAGTTCTGATGGAGCTAAGCGATAAGGTGCACGAGCTATTGGTGCTGCTCCAGGAGCTAGCTCGATTTGAAACTCAACTTGTCGATGAGGCGGAAGACCAGGTAATTCCTCAGGAAATACCTCAGGAAAGTCGCACACAATAGGAATGTCTTTTATCTTCTTTTCCTTCGAAGATGTATCAGAAACGAGGGCTAGAATAGCAGTGTGGCCCTTTCGCAACCACTTCTGGGCCTTAAGGAAGGAGATGATGCCCACAACAGCACCACTCTTTTCGCCACGAATCACGAGGGGTTGTTCACCAGATCGAGGGATGCGGACAATCTTCTCGTTGCAAAGAATTTCCGCTTGCTGATGAGATAACCAATCCATCCCAATAACAACGTCGAAACTACCCAGAACGATAGGAATGAGGTCGATAGAAAAGGTCTGACCAGCTAAGACGAGGTTACAACCCTTAACTATGTGTGTGGCCTCTAAAATTTTACCGTTTGCTAGCTCTACCATGTGTTTGGTGGTCAAAAGTGTTGGGGTGCGCTTAAGCATTTGACCAACTTTTAAGGACACATAACTAGTATCGGCACCCGAATCGAATAAAACAGTAACAAAGAAGTCATCCAGAAGAAACTTACCCATCACAACGTTGGGATCGTTCCTTGCATTACCCTGACCCAGCATGAAAGCACTTCCCCTGGCTCCATTGCCATCATTGTTTCCCCCATTATTGTTTCCGTTCCCCTGATTGTTGTTGTTGTTCTGTTTCTGGTTCAACTAGGGGCAGTTTCTCTTGAAGTGACCTTCAGAACCACACTGATAGTATCCCCTGTTACCCTGCTATTGCTGCTGCTGATTCTGTGGAGCTTGTGGCTACCGTTGACGATTCTGATTCGCAGGACGTGAGTTCCTGCAATCCTTGGCTTCATGACCCAGCTTGTTACATCTCTGACAATGACCCTTGTTGCACGGCCCGCTGTGGTGCAAATTACATTGATTGCACTTAGGGTGATTTCCCCTGTATCCACCCTGACCTTGATTCCCAGAAGACTACTGACTGGGGCTCCTGTACTCATCTGTCTTTCGCTGCTGGAACTGATACTGAACTGAAGTACAACCCTTGCCCGAATTTCCATCCCACTTGCGCTTGTTATCACTGGGAGCATCAGAAGTAGTAGTAGCGCTAATACGCTTGGGCAACTTGTTCTGCTCAACTGCCTGATCAGTGAGACGATGAGCCAATCGGATGATTTGCTGAATGGTGCCAAGATTAGGTGAGGTCACGTGGCTCAGAATTTCTGGCACTAAACCCTTAAGGTACAACTTGATATGCTTGATAGGAGGATCCACCATAGTAGGACACAAGATAGCTAATTCATTTGATCTCTTTGTGAATGCCTCGATTTCAGACCCCATCATCTTCAAATTGAAAAATTCCACCTCTAGCTTGTGGATGTCGTCACGATTACAGTACTCTTCTTTGATCAAATCTTTGAAGTCGTTCCATGGGGTGGCATTAGCAACTGACAGCCCTAGCAGTTGAACCTGTGCTTTCCACCAGGTTAACGCAGCACCTTCGAGTGTTCCAGTAGCAAATTTCACCTTACGAGTTTCAGGGCATTCACACATCTCAAAAACAGACTCAATCTTCTCGAACCAGTGAAGAAGACCTACAGCTCCTTCTGTGCCGCTGAAAGTACTAGGTCGGCAATCCATGAATGTTTTGAACGTACATACCGGAGGCTGAGCATGTTGGCCTGTGGCGCGAGAATAAAAGACAAGGTTAAGCACAAGAGTTGGTTCGCGAGGGTAGGATCTAAACGTCCTAAGATGGGTTGATATGGCAGGTTATACCTCCTGCAGGGACAGCTGCGAGTGCCTCAGCCACTCGTTCGTTGATTAGAGCCGTCAGCTGGGCTTGAGTCAAGTTCAAACGTCCACTCATGATCTTCATAACGAAGCAACGTAAGTGAGAAAAGTGTCGCGAAAGTGCGTAAGCGTGGGATGACAGATGAGAGTAAGCACACATGGTTCAAATAGCAGTTATCACGTTAACTAATGCACTATGTGAACTATCAAACAGACAATATAAACATAAATCATACCACCTATTGTGTCGAGTCTTGCACGTGGAGCGAAGCGTCGTTGTGGATCGTTGAGCACTGTACAGTTTATAGTCTGGTTTTGTCAAAAAGCTTTTCCCTTTTTAAAACCAAGTTCACTATAACCAATGGCTCTGATACCAATCTGTCACACCCCCAAAATCCACAAGCGGAGTATCACCGCATGGAGGCTTGACATGACCAGGATCAAGCCACCAATCATATTGAACAACGTAATTAAGTAAATAAAACCAACTACAATATAATTGGTGTCCAAAAGAAAGTAATCAACTTTAAGTTAACAGCGGGAGCATAAAGCGTAAAACCAAAACATAAGTTCAATAAGTTCATAAAGTTTAAATGTTTAGCATGGCACACGACTATCCATGTCCCACAACGACCATGCCTCCTCGTGCAAGCTCCATAGATACCTAACGACCTGCAAGGCATGTAACAAGGAGTCAACAACAAAGTTGAGCGAGTTCACAGTTGGTTGTTTGGTTTTAAAAGTTTGTTTTGGAAACCATAAGTTGTTTCGTAAACCACGAGTTAACCAGTATCCTTGTTTTTCCCCAAACCATATCCATAATTAGTGGGGACTTCCCCATGTGAACCACTAGACCGTTACCATATCGACTACTGACGAAAATAAGTTGTGCCCTAAGTCAATGTCTATCATCATTGACTGTTTGCCATGATCCATTAGTACACGCCCGTCCTACCGGCACGGTGTGAGGTTTGTCAAACCTAATAGCGCTATTAACTAATGACCCGCTAGCCATCGGCCTCGGCGATTAAGTCGATATAAAATGAGGGACTTAGGTGATAGAGTTTTGGCTAGTAGTTTAAGGTTGTTGTCCTACCCAAGGAGGACGAACGTACGTATTCTACCCAAGGAGAATACGCAGGATTAATATTGGCATCCTACCCATGGAGGATGGCGGTACATATCCTACCCAAGGAGGATATGCAGGTTCCGTTTTAGTTCTTTAACCCATTCCCAACCACCGGGAATCCCATGCCTTAGAAAGAGTGTGAACTCACCTTTGGTTGCTCGGTTGAACTCTTAAAATAGCTAACGGTCAGGGTTGGTCAATCATGTCAACTAGCTTTAAGCTAGGGAAGAACACAAGGGAAAAAGATGATGAAAATGATGAATGAAAGCAAAGGATGAAAGCTCCTTAATGATTCACAATCTTCAAGCTCCAAGAATCACCTTCTAACACTTGAATCAAGCTTGGAAATGGAATGATGGTGGTGGCAAGGTGGTGGTGGTGGCGGCCTTAAGGTGAGCCGAGAGGGAGAGAGAGAGTAAGTGAGAGATGGTGTGAGGATTGTGAAGATATGCAAAGATATGATCTTGTAAGGCACCATACTCTTATAAGGATTCTTCATAATATCATGGCTACTCAATCAAGCAAGATATCAAATAAAATATAAAGGAAATCTAGTGAGATATGGGGTGGGGTCCCTTGTGACCGTAAAAATATATTGGGGGGGGGGGGGGGTTAATTGTAAAATTTAATTGATAATTAGGTAAATATTATTTCAATTTCAAGTATAAGGTTACTAGTTGTAACATTCCCATTTTTATCATATAAGAATGGTAGGGTTGTTTAAATTTATTAAACACTAGTAACTAGTTTTTAATATAATTATTCGACCCAAATAGTTTTAAAAAAACTATTTTATATATATAGTTGGTTGAAATATTTTACTAATTAATTGACCTGTATACGGGTGACATTTTCTATTAAAATAAAAGTATATAAAAACTTATATTATTAGACGGGTAGATTACGGGTAAGTTGACTGTTAGAAATATGAAGTACCTAGACGAGCCTAGTGACCATATAATAATTAAATTATAAAAAAATACATTGTATTTGAACCTACTCTATTTTTAATGAAACTTGGTTCCAAATGTAGACAAAAATATTCTCGTTCTAAAGACATATTTATTATCTTATAAAACGTTATACTTTAGAAGTTACACGCGCCAAATAAGTGAAGCTGTTGAATTAATTATAATAATATAATAATAATAATTAACTTACAATTAAAATTTGATTTCCCTCAACTAAAATATTTTCGTTTAAAATGTTGACTGTTACATGTTACTACAATTTAATTATAATATTTAATATTTAATGTGTAATAATAATATTCAATTTACAAATCAATTTAAAGTAAATGTGTGGGTAGGTTTGAACATGTATACGTGTAACTTATATAGTAATAGTAATCTGAATTTGTTATACGTGTAAGTTAGAATGATGATATGGAATCTTGGGGGCTTGGTCATCATATTTTTCTATAGGTATAAATAGTAAATTTATGTCTTCCTTTGCCTTTCGCCAAAATTCCCTCTCTCTCTAAAAATCAATATTTCTTATTTATTATTTTTATTTATAATAATAAGGCTCTACCCCGTTTTAAGTGTTTTAACTCCCGATCACCGTTACCCTTTCCAATTGATCTGAGCCTCATAACACATGTCAAGGCTCTGCCTGACTAAGTTCGTTGGGGTTCTGTCTCGTGACATAGGGATAAGGTTGAATTAGGGGTTCTATACTTAACACTAGTGAAAAAATATATATATATATATATATATATATATATATTTTAAATAGCTCAGAAGTTATACCCAAGATTTATACCAGGAGGCTTTCTAGTTAAACCCTAAAATTTTCAGAACAATTGGAATCAGGATCAAGGCCCCTAAAACTCAGGGAGGGGGGGTATTCCCTATTGACGATTATCCTTATAAGTTGCTGTCAAAATCGAATTTTGACAAACCGTCAACTCAGCAAAGCTAGTTAGGGACGTGGCTACCCTATGCTAAAAGGGCGAGCTGTTTTTCAGATATAAATAGAGGGGTGTGGGACTTGATTTCTGGCATTCGTTCGACGTTAAAATTCGCTTTATACCTCGAGATATCACCAGTTTACTACAAAACACACACAATCACGAAACGCTGCCGCAATAACAGGGTATTAACTCAATCGCTACTACGATTCAATGTCCGATCGATTGAAACTATCCGATAAATGTTTAAGTGCTGCTCAAAATGGGTTTATACTTTGTCATTCGTCGTCAATTCGATGGATGTTTAAGTATTGCACTTTGTCAATTGTCGTGAGGGTTTAATCTCGTGAGTTATCGTAAATGTTGTATTAGTTACTGACCTAGTTCGTGTGCATTGTTATTTAAATTAGGATACAAGGCTAATCAGTAGACTAAACTCTGCCCGTATAAATCTGCAATGTGAGTCATTCTCTTTTTATCAAAAGTATTTTACAATACTCCATTTTCAAATGTTATAATTACAGGGAGTACGTCGTGGTTATCTTAATCACTGGCTAGTGGGGTATTGTGCACATTACTAATTTCTCACGGGTTAGGCTAATAAATCCTAACAGTGATAAACGTCACTACTTGGGGAAAGACCCAATAGTGGTATGACCATCGTCACCAGGTGACACGGCGCCAGATAAAAATAAGATAGAAGTCATTGTAATCGCTCTTAATACTGTAACTTATAACACTGTTTTCTAGTTATACTTTGCAGTGATTAAGTCTTTGCCAATCTTAAAGAAGCAAATGTAAAAACTCTTAATGCTGTGAATTATAACAAATATGTTTTATCAAAAAATGAATGAACTCACCAGTATTTCCTGCTGACAAAATCTTTTTAAAACACGTTTCAGGTAATTACAATAGATCGAAATAAGAGATGGATACGGCACCAAAAGGCTTACAGAAGTGGCTTAATTTTTATCAATTAAATTAAATTAAGAAAAGCTATTTTAAATGGGTTATCCCATATTAAAGCTACCTTTGTAAAAACATGGGTTTTATCCCATCTATTTAATAAATAAAATCCGGTGTTTCTAAGCTCTGATATTTTTCCTAACTCACGGTCCTGATGAAATTTCCGCTGCAATGTTTTTAAATAAACACCGGTACCACTTGGCTGCTCGCCGCTCCCGATTCCGTCCAGGGTGGGGTCGGGGGTCGTGACACTAGTGTTAATTAGTAGATATTCTAGTGGGTGTTATGGTGTTCGGGGACCATAACTAGTCAAGAAATAATTAAACAATGTTTCTAGCAATATTTTGGTGTCCTGGGTAATGTCCGGTTGTTCGGTTAGAAGCCGTTTCGTTAAAGTGCTAAGTTGTTCCGTATAGTGTCTTTTATGTAACTATTTGTAACACTTTTAATTCCCAACACTTAGGAAAACATTCAGGACCATTTAGTCAATTTTCTGCACAATCAATAAGCACAATATAATATTAATTAATCATACGGATACATGTAATTATGAGGGTTGTCTCATTCTCCCCTGTTAAGAAAATTTCATCCCGAAATTTAGCACGTGGTTACTGAGGAAGCTAGTTAAGTTGCGTGGTTTCCTGGTTTTCCTGGGGTGTCACATATAGGGACACTTTAATTATTTTTAGGGTGTCGAAAATATTTTGAGGGTTGTTATACATGTCATTAAAGATCAACTCTTGCTTGATGCTATTTGTAATAATGGAGTCTAAAATAACATTTTACACTTGTGTTGATCCCTTTATTCCATCAATATAATCATCAAGAACAAAGCTCATATGATGGCATATCACTGTCATCAGTCTCTTTTTCTTGAATATTTGTCCATTTCATTCAGCAAAATATTATTGAGTTAACCTCCTCAGAAAAAGAATCCATTTCAGTGAAAGCTTTGCCATCTGTGGCGTTTTAAAGGGAGTGGTTTCTAGAGGATATGGCGCTTTTTGTGTTTTTCTGGGTGTGATTAATTTCATTGTGTATAGACGCCTCTCTTATAGGAGTTTTTTAGCGCGTAGTTTAGGCGGGACTTTTTATTGTAATAAATGATAGTAATAAAGTAACTGTCTTTTCAGTTACTGTTTTTGTATTTACTGTGTTGATCAGCTTTTATCAGTTTTATAGGTTATAGATGTCCCAACTTCTAAGTTTGGCGTTTTTTTAAATGGACTTATGCAGACCAACATGACAAAATACAATAACGGAGTAAATAAAATGTTAAGGAGGAAAAATATTTTTTTTGTTATTTTTGGCGTTTTGTTAGGGTTAACCATTTTTAGTATTATTTTGGCGTTTTGCTAATAAAGATAGAAATATATCATTTAATTATCTTAAAAAAAGGAAGATTACATAGAAGAAAAAAAAGAGGAAAAAAATTAAAATCCTTCGTCAGAAGGTTCTTTATCTGAATAGTATCCATCACTTATGTCATCTTCTTCCTCATCGGAGTCTTCATCTTGATCTTCATCCATGTCATCACATTCACCTTCATCAGCTTCTTGTTCCTGAAGATTCTGAAGCCTCCACCTAAACATGTCTTGCATTAACTCCAATTTTGAGTCTATTTATGTGTTGGTACAAGTGGAGTTATGCAATTCTTCCATGAAATCCAGTCGCTGCTTTGTCAAGATGTTCTCTAGCCAGTGGACTTCCTGCTCTCCGCTGTCGTATGTAACCGTCACCATGTCTGTTTCATCATCAAAACGCCATGATGTCATGACAGGGTCTGGCTTCACGTCTCCTTTGATTGGTCCAAATTTGTTAGTTAATGCTTTCATAAGCATATGTGTCTCATGGCATTCGTTGTCTAGAGCGATGCCAATGGATAAGATTTGCCTCTGCATCTCTTCTTCCATTTTCAGAATTGTCCTGACCGTCTTAACATACACCCTCCTTCTGTTGTCAAAATGGAGGACGTATCGCCTTATTCCCAGAGTGTATCTCCCCGATTGTTGCCATTTTTGGCGTTTTGTTTAAGTTGGCGTTTTTGGTTAACGATTTTTTTTTTTTTTTTTGCAGAAAATGGGTAGATTGAAGTGATTATGGAAGCTATGTTTTACATTTGTTTATATAATGATGTTTTTGGCGCGTAATTTAGGAGGGATTTTCTTCTAATAAATGTTAATAACTGAAATTTAGTTATTTGTGTTGTTTCATCTTCCTGTAATATTCAACGCGTTTTATTTTTAATTTTTGGCATTTTGTTTTTAATGGCGTTTTATTTTTAATGGCGTTTTATTTTTTTGTATGTCGTTTTGAATATGAGCGGTAAAAGACCCTTTTACCCTTAATGAAACGCGTCCCACATAATAATATTGATGTTATTTACGAAAACGCCACCGCGCAATCTAGTCCATGGATTGTTTTGATTGGACGATCCATAAGCGTTCTCACCGTTCTCACACTTTTCACCGTTTTCTCTAAATCCCGACCCTATATATATATATATATAGAGAGAGAGAGAGATGGGTTAAAATGAGAACCACCTTGAGTTGTGAGAACCGTGAGATCTAGGCCATCCAAAAGGTTTTTTCAAATTTTTTTTCTCAAAAGTCATAAATCACTTGTCTCAGCAAAAAAAAAAAAAAAAAAGCAGCATACCCACATTTATATGAGGCGTAAAAAAATATTTATCTTTGTACAAAATTTACACCAGCGCGTAATATAAACTTGCATTAGTCAAAACCAGTGTTGTAAAAATCGGAATTAATTGGCGCCTAGGCGCTAGTCGGGCGTTGACTGATTAATTTTGAGCTAGTCGGACCATTAGTCGGTAGTCGGTCCAAGTCGGTGCAAGGCGGCCCAAATCGGCCAAGTCGGCCAAATCGTTTCTAGTCGGCTCACTCTTTTTTAGTTTAAATCAGGCCCAAAGAAATGTTTTTAACCATTAAATACATGGCCCGAGTTGTTTAGTTCCAACCTGGCCCAAAAAAAAACATGTTTTTAACCCATTAAAACATATTTCATGAGGCCATGACTGATATGTTAATGTTTGAATGTTTAAATACTTAAATTGCTATGTTTTAAACTTCATTGTTTAAATTTTGAACTATTTTTAAGTATTATATTGATATTAACGTGTGTATTGAATGTTTAAATACTTGATTTGCTATGTTTTAAACTTAGTTGTTTGAATTTTGAACTATTTTTAAGTATTATATTGATATTAATGTATGTGTATATATATAAATTTAAAAATTATATATATAAATTCCGATCCGATTAATCCCTAGTCAGTACTATACCGCCCGACTGGCGCCTAGCGATCTCTACAACACTTAAAACTACCGACTCGACAATTTTTTTTACTTTTTTTTATAGATGTGTTTATAATATTTTCATCTACGTTTGTGCAAACAAAATTTTGGCCCAACTCGCACGAGAAGAAAAAGTTCTCACGGTTCTCACAACTCGTGTTGGTTCTCATTTGAACCGAGCCCTATATATATATATATATATATATATATTAGTGCACTTTCACTTTTGCCCCTCGATGGCCCACACATATATACATTATATGTGCATACCGCAAGCGGGACGTAATATATATATATATATATTAGTGCACTTTCACTTTTGCCCCTCGATGGCCCACACATATATACATTATATGTGCATATGTATATATGTGTGGGCCATCGAGGGGCAAAAGTGAAAGTGCACTAATTTTAACGTTATTTTACTAATTTCGTGAAAATAACGTTAAACGGTGAGGACGGTTAATCATGCATCATGTGGTGGCGTTGATAGCTGAAAGACAAAAGGGTACATGCACTAATCGGTCTTTGTCCCGACTGCTTAGTGTTATGTGCTTTATATCCAAGGCTTGATGCAAAACTACTATCGAGCCGGGGGTCTCACTGGAAGCAACCTCACTATTCCTACCGGGTAGAGGTAAGGCTGTCTACATCTTACCCTCCTCAGACCCTACATTTGCTTTGCTATTGGTGGGATTTACTAAGTATGATGATGGTGCTAATGATATATATATATATAGCAATGATAGAAAGAAAACCCTTGTAAGTTAAGGAAACCTTGAAAACTCCATCATGACATTGATGGAGTAAGATCCATGGCTCTCAATTTTTGAACAAATAAACCAACACTACTTTTGAAAATAAATGAATCTATTCAATATTAAATGCACCGGATCATCACCTGGCGTCTGGAATGAAATAGTTAGTGGCAACTGAGAAGCACTGGACATCGGCAAATACTTCTCGTTTACATCATGAACATTAATGTTCAAAATAACCTCGGTGTTATGAGGAACAATGATGTTTGGATATAGCATTAAAGATGGCTCGTCGTCAATGCCAACTTCGTGTGGAGGACTATTGAGATCATACATGCCGTTTTGGATAGATAAGCTTGCTTTAATGGAGTGTGGGATTAGTATGTTCTCAGTATTTAAAAAGAAAGGATTGGAATCTCTCTCATAATGATGCCTTTGCTTAGGGTTTCACGAAAGTTTCAAACTTAAAAAAAACAACAACGTACCTTACTGGAGCATGCATTTAATGAGGAGTGTGATGGTTGACATGTTTTCACTTCTCAAAATCTCATAAATTTTTTATCCTTGTGCATTCGAAAAGATCCTTAACAAAAGGTATGTTAGACAAGGAAATTACGAATATGCCCTCCCCAGCCTTTCAACAACTTACGCGTGTCACTCTGGTGTCTACTTGATGGGTTTTCTGAGTTTTCCTAACTAGGGTGAGATTTATCCCTATAATTAGCCTATATATATATATATATATATATTGTGGAGGGTTCAAATGAAAAGAAATTTTTTGTAAAAAGAAAAAAAAAAGAAGTTTCAACCAATAAGAATGCTTCATTTTACTTCATTTAATATTTACATTTAATTTTAATATAAGGGTATATTTGTAAACTTATATAGATCATTAATTTGTAGTCTTCCTCTTTAATAGCTAACTACATTAAATTTGTAACTTGTTTTTCAAAATATATATTTAAAAAAATTAATTTAAAGTGTAGGACAAATTAATAGGCGTGTAGGTTAAATTACGAGTTGTGTAGGATAACTTTAAATATGTATATGATAAATTTCGAAATGTGTAGATTAATTTTTTATGTGTGTAGGCAAAAATAAGTAGTGTAAAGAATGATAATCTTTATGAGTAATTAATTACTTAAAGATAGTAATAAATGAGATGAATGAAAAACTACTTAACATTTTACAATTGTACACTTTGTTCTTTTTCTTCCGAATTAAATTTTTTTCTCAAATAAACCTCCCCCTATATATATATATAGGGGAGGGTTAGATAGAAAGCCCTAAAAATTTGAGAAAACCCTAGAAAATCCAACCTCCCGACTTTTTTTTTTTTTGAAAAATATATATATATATATATAGGGGAGGGTTAGATAGAAAGCCCTAAAAATTTGAGAAAACCCTAGAAAATCCAACCTCCCGACTTTTTTTTTTTTTGAAAAAAAATAACACATGTAATATACATGTTTTTAAGAGTTTTGAGCCAAAAAAATCAAAAAACCGCCGAGTGTTTTTAAAAAAAAATAAATAAACAAGTTTCAGCAACTTTTACTCTAACACATGTTAGTGATGAAAGTTGCTGAAACTTGTTTATTTTTTTTAAAACATCCACTCGGTGCTTTTTTGATTTTTTTGGCTCAAAACTCTTAAAAACATGTATATTACATGTGTTATTTTTTTCAAAAAAAATGTCGGGAGGTTAGGTTTTCTAGGGTTTTCTCAAATTTTTAGGGTTTTCTATCTAGCATTACACTATATATATATATATATATATATATATATATATATATATATATATGTGTGTGTGTGTGTGTGTGTGTGTGGTTGGGTTCATTTCAGAACTCTAAATAATTGCAGAACTTTCAGAACTCCTAATAAACAATTATTATATATATATATTTTTGTATTTAGGATCTTTTTATCATCTATTATATATATTTTAATGATTACATACATGTTAAAAGTAGTTTACAATTTTACATATGTTTAATAGCCAAATTATATATATGTGTAATAACTAGTTACATATATGTAAAAAAACTAGTTTACATATGTGTAATTATAAAATTACATCTAAAAAATGATAAAATTACTCTTAACATGTATGTAATCGTAAAAATACACATAATAAATGAAAAAATTATCCTAAACATAAAAATATATAAATAAAAAGATTGTTTATTAGGAGTTCTGTAAATATTTATGGTTCTGAAATGATCCTGGCCCTATATATATATATATATATATAGGGGTAGGATTTAGAGAAAACGAGGGAAAGTGTGAGAACGGTTATGGATCGTCAGATCAAAACAATCCATGGACTAGATTGCGCGGTGACGTTTTCGTAAATAACATCAATTTTATTATGTGAGACGCGCTTCATTAAGGGTAAAAGGGTCTTTTACCGCTCAAATTCAAAACACCAACAAAATGATAACACGCCATTCAAAAAAATAAAACGCAATTAAATACAAAACGCCAAAAATTAGTGATAAAATGCGTTGGAGATTACAGGAAGAGGAAACAAACTGAAATTCAGTTATTAACATTTATTAGAAGAAATTCACTCCTAAATTACGCGCCAAAAACATCATTATATAAATGACGTAAAACATCGCTTCCATAATCACTTCAATCTATCATTATGCAAAAAACATCTTTTACCAAAAAAGCCAATTTAACCAAAACGCCAAAAATGGCAACCATCATTTGGTGGAGATACACTCTAGCAATCAGGCGATCCGTCCTGTGTTTTTACAACAGATGGAGGGTGTATGTTAGGACGATCAAGGCAATTTTGAAGATGGAAGAAGAGGTACAGAGGGGTATCCAATCTCTTGGCATCGCTCTGAATAACGAATGCCATGAAACACATATGCTTATGAAAGCATTAACAAGGAAATTTGGACCAATCAAAGCAGATGGAAAGCCGGACCCTGTCATGACATCATGGCGTTTTGATGAGGAAACAGACATGGTGACCATTATATACGACAGCGGAGAGCAGGAAGACTACCTGCTTGAAAACATCATGACAAAGCAGGGGCTTGGGTTCATGGAAGAATTACACAATGCCACTTGTTTGAACACAGGACTCAAAAATGGCGTTAATGCAGGACATGTTCAAATGGAGGCCTCAGAATCTTCAAGAACAAGAAGCCGATGAAAGTGAAGGTGATGACATGGATGAAGGTCTAGATGAAGACTCCGGGGAAGAAGATGACGCAAGTGATGGATACTTCTCGGATAAAGTATCTTCTGACGAAAAGTTTTAATTTTTTTTGTTAGTTTCTTCTGTGTAATCTTCTTTTTTTTTTCTTAAGATAATTAAATGATATATTTCTCTATTTAGTTGCAAAACGCCAAAAAAATACTACAAAAAGTTATTGCTTACAAAACGCCAAAAATAATAAAAAATATTTTTCCTGCTTAATATTTTCTCCATTATTGTATTTTGTCATCTTGGTCTGTATAACGCCATTTAAAAAAAATGCCAAACTTGGAAGATGGGACGTCTATCACCCTAGAACTGATAAAGCTGAACAAAACAGTAAATACACATAGAAACTGAAAAGACGGTTACTTTATTATTATCATTTATTAAAATAAAAATCCCGCCTAAACTACGCGCCAAAAAACTCCTATAAGAGAGGGGTCTCTACACAATGAATTGATCACACCCAGAAAAACAAACGCCATGTTCCCTAGAAACCACTCACTTTAAAAAGCCAAAAAGTTAGTTAAAAAAACCACAGATGGCAAAGCTTCCATTGAATGTATTCTTCTCTGAGGGGGTTATTTCTATAATCTTTTTCTGAATGAGATGGACAAATATTCAAGAAAAAAAGAGTGATGACGGTGATATGTCATCATGTGAGCTTTGTTTTTGATGACTATATACATGGCATGAAGGGATCAACACAAGTGTAAAATGCTATTTTGGACTCCATTATTATAAATAGCATTGAGGCAAGACTTGATCTTCAATGACATGCCACCAAACAAGAATATCACACCAAAAAACAAGATGCCACTAACAAGCTTCGTCTAAAAAAGACGGGGTTTATGTAGGAAAGTTTGCATCTAGCTAAGGTATTCAAAGGTTCAAAACGCAAAAACAAATTCAAGAAGAAGAGGCTGATGACAGTGAAGATTTGGATGAGAAATTAGATTACCATTTTTAATTTTTTCTCTTTTTTCATTTTATATTGTTTTGTTATCAAATTATCTGTTGTTTGTTATCTAATTCTCTACAAATAAAATACATTATTATATAAAACGCCAAAAACTACAAACACCAAAACGCTAGTAGTATGAAAACTGTGAGAATGGGTGCAGGCAAAACACTTTGTAAATGTATTAAACGCCAAAAAAATTGACTAAACGCCATAAAAACATTTGGTCTTATTGTAATCTTATGAAAATATTAATGACTCATAGTGAATTATTATACAACGTCACAAAACGCCAAAAAAATTGACCAGAGAAACGCTATAACGCCAAAAAAATTATCTATGTGACACAAAAACAATTAACTCAACTCCAATTAGTTAATGAATACAATTAACGCCAAAATGATCTTAGACGCCAAAAATGAAGCAGTATGTTACGCAAAATTGGGAAAATAAAAGAAGATTGAAAAGACAAAAAAATCCCTCACGCCCTGATCATATCTCACGCCACGTGTTGGGCCAGGATGCATTCTCACCGTTCTCACACTTTTGGGCATTTTCTCCCGATCTCGTACCTATATATATATATATATATATATATATATATATATATAGGGGATGGATCATAAGAAAACTAGTTTAAATGAGAAAACCAAAAAACTAACTAAAAAAGCCTAAAAAACATACCAAAAACTTTTTTTTTTTTACAAATTTTTATAAAAAAATCGCAAGTTTTTATGCATGGAAAAAATTAAAAAAAAATTCTTTTTTCGTTGTATTGCACATGTGCACTATTACAGATATAGTGCACATGTGTAGTACACATATAATGCATATATAATGCACATGTGCAGTACAACAAATTTTTTTTATATATAAAAATAGCGATTTTTTTATAAAAAATTGTAAAAAAAAAAATTGGTATGTTTTTTAGCTTTTTTTAGGCATTTAGTTAGTTTTTTAGTTTTCTCATTTAGATGTAGTTTTCTATTGATCCTCTCCATATATATATATATATATGTTAACTTCTACATTTAAGAGCTACTTAAAAAATAGAAGTGCCATCAATTTATAATAATAAAAGCTAAGAATTTTCATCATGTAGTAAAATGAATTAAAATGCATAATAAACAATCATTGGTTAACACTTTTTTGTTGGTTTATAGAATGTTGCATCACCTTCATTTAGGGATGAAATTTCTTTACCAAATACTGGTATGATATCGATATCGTGTTGACTGAAGTATACGGGTTGGAGTTATGTTGTCTTAAGCCCACTTTGGGCCAACCGATAATTAGAAGAGAAAAGGGGAGGAGTCCGAAAACCCTAATAGGCCCAGTTTTCCTTGTAGCTTGTTTAGCAAAGGGTTAAACCGTAATTAGCTAGTGTATATAGAGATCTATTGTACTTGTAAACATGTTATCACTCAATAAAATACAAACCCTAGTTGTCCCCGTGGACGTAGGTTACACACTATGACCGAACCACGTAAATCTCGTGTCTTCATTATTGCTTTTGTTTATTGTTTGTGTGTGCTCTAATCCTTACAACATGTATTAGAGCTCGGGCTCTTGATCAAGCACACACACCAGCTACCTACCACCTCCTGCCTCCAGCCACCGTAAACCCTAATTAGGGTTTCGCCGCCGCGACCTAGCTGTCGCTAGGGTTTCCGCCGCCTACACCCACTGACCCATTGTAGTTTCATAGCTTTGCTTAAGGGTAATCGGGTACCGTCACTGCCACCTAACCCATATTAGGGTTTTGCTACCTGCCGCCTACCACCTTGCCGGAACCGCAGAATCGTCGCCGCCGCCAACCAGATTAGGGTTTCCAGTCGCTGCTCAAACATAAGGGTTTCTGTACTGATTTGCGCATTTGTGGTGCTGGTTTAAACTGATAGTTCTCCGTACTCAAAATTTTAATGTGGAGTTTTGGTGAGCGGAGTCCATTGCTTTTCTTTATTTTCTTGCTTGACATTGGACGTGATGCGAGCGTGGTATATTTTTTTGATATATTTTTAAGCACGTTTACTTGTTTATCAAGATTTAAATTTATAAAACACGATATAACACAATCACTCTCTACAAAACGGTAGGGCAAGTGCACCCATCGTTGGCGTAGTATAGTGATGGTAAGATACCGAGGTCGTTCAAGGACACAAGAGCTTTTAATACCAGAATATCGTCAATGTCTAATCTAACCAAATTTTGAGAAAAGGTTTTTTTAGTAAATAAAAAAATTAAATAAAGAAAGAAACTAGAATAATAAAAGAAACAAATAGACACGATAGAATCATTTGGTTTCGACTCATCTTTTACGTATCCTTTGTTGATTTCCGTACTTTGGATCTTAAAAGAGATTATCTTAGTTATAGTGGCATGCCCCTCTTTTGGAGGCAATGTGTGACAACTGGCACTTTTCCATGTAATCCGTACAATAATAAACAGTAATCTGTGCTTTAAAGACTGTGTGTGATTGAATTAACAAGACGAATGATTTTCTGATTACTGTCATATACATACAAAGGCATTTCATGTTGCAAGATTTTTCATCATTATTACATGCAACACAATATGGAACAATTAGTGCACGAAACAAAGTTAGCACAGTTATCAGACAAACTAGAAGTGCTGACGGGAGTTCAGTGTCACGGCCCCAGCCCCGGTTTTACCCGGTCAGGAGCCGCGGGACAGGAACCCGTGGTATTTATTAAATGATGCGACATCGGAAGATTTATCAGGATCTTTTAAAACTTGAAAATGCCCGATATTTTATTTCATAATTCGGGATAAACCCCGTAATTTACAATAGAGGAATTTTACTAGGAAATTCCCTGATTTGTAAAACATGTTTATTTTCATTTTAATTTTAACTGAGCCACCTCTTCAAGCTTGTTAGTTCTCCGTAGCACGTTTTCCTTGATTTACAGCAGGTCGCCTGAAACATGTTTTAAAATATTTTATCAGCGGGGAAATACTGGTGAGTCACTCATTTTGATAAAATGAAACATAGTTATAAATTACAGCATAAGAGCGATTACAATGGCTTCCATCTTATTTTTATCTGGCGCCGTGTCACCTGGTGACGATGGTCATACCACTATTGGGTCCTTCCCCAAGTAGTGATGATTATCACGGTTAGGATTTATTAGCCTAACTGTGAGAAATTAGTAATGTGCACAATACCCCACTAGCCAGTGATTAAGATAACCACGACTTAATCCCTGTAATTATAACATTTGAAAATGGAGTATTGTAAAATACTTTTGATAAAAGAGAATGACTCACATTGCAGATTTCTACGGGCAGAGTTTAGCCTACTGATTAGCCTGATAACCTAATGTAAATAACAATGCACACGAACTAGGTCAGTAACTAATACAACGCTTACGATAACTCACGAGATTAAAAACCCTCACGACGAATGACAAAGTGCAATACTTAAACATCCATCGAATTCACGACGAATGACAAAGTATAACCCTAATTTGAGCAGCACTTAAACATTCATTGGATAGTTTCAATCGATCGGACATTGAATCGTAGCAGCGATTGAGTTAATACCCTGTATTGTAGCAGCGCCTCGCTATATTAATTTTCAAAATTGAGCAGTGAGAATTCGTTTTTACGAATTGTTTTCGACACCTTTGAACTGCTCCTGATCCATTCTATTTATAGGTGAAATTTGGGTCTCACGCTGCCCACGTGAACCTTAGCTTGACCCTTACGCGGCCCGCGTGGCCACCTAGTCTACGTGTAGGGTTGCTGGGTCATCAGTAGGTCTGCCACTTGGATGCCACGTGGATCTGGACGCTTATCCGGTCAAACTTCACATTGACACGGCCCGCGTAAGGTTAAGCTTACCTTTACGCGGGCCGCCTGAAGACCAAGAATCTTGTTTTCTTGATTTTTCATGTGGATTAGGGTTTCAGGGGTCTAGGTTTTTACTTACGGGTCAATTTAGGACATTTTTGAGAGTCCTTACATTCAGTACCTAGACAGACGTGATGTAAGACACAGAATGAGCCCGAAACCAAGAGTTACACTGGAATAGTGTGTAGGCAAGTAGGGATCATAAAACTGCTTACCTAGTGATGATTTAGGTGCCGGAAAGTGCCAGAAACACACTAAAACTGCAGAATTCTGCAGGAAATAACCAAATTCAACAAATTTCAGCACTTTGACACTAAAATATAATGCAGAAAAGTGGTTTAATGGCCCATAATACTTTCCTAAGTGTCGGGAATCAAAAGTGTCATAAAAGACAACATAAAGCACACTAAACTGCGTAATTTAGCACTTTAACGAACCGGTAACCAACCGAATAACCGGACACTACCCGAAACACCAAATTTTCACTAGAAACATTATTTTAGTGTTATGAAGCTAGTTATGGTCACCGAACATCATATTACATCTTATAAACACTAAACACCTAAATACCTAACTATAATACTTGGAATCTAACTAGAATGAACCAACTAATGTTTAAGATGAAACCATACCCCCCCCCTCATATGGACGGTTAGGGGACAAGGGACCCACATGAGATTTGTTTGCTATATTTTATTTGATTTGTTGAAGAATATACCAACATATTATGCCTTATGCCACCTATTGTTGGAAGAATTTTATAAGTGACCATAAGACTTAACCACTTCACAAACAACAACTTCATCTTCTCCCCTTGTCCTCCCCTTGGTCTCAGCTCAAACACACCACCCTACAACCTCCATTTTCAAGCTTCAAACAACCATTCCAAGGCCACTACAAGGTGTAAGAAGCAAAGTTAAGAAGCTTGGAAGCATTGAAACTTGAAGGACCTCTTTGTGGAGCCTTTAACCACCCATTTTCTTCCATATTCATCTTCAACATTCTTGTGCCATTTCCCTAGCCATTAGAGCTAGTAGTAAGCTTCTTAATCTTGTTTTTACTTCTAATCATAGTGGTTAAAGTGTTATGTAAGTGGTTAAACTCAAGAATCACAAAGAAATATGAAGATGATCACTAACATAAAGCTAAATAACATGAAATCTAAGTTGAGTAAGTGTATGTATGAAACTTGTTTGTGGATTTCTTATGTTTATGATGTTGATCATCATAATAACCTTGCTTGATGATGATTAAACACATGATCTAGCAAGTATAAGGATGGATCTTGAAGAAATCATAATGATCATCCTTTATGTGAATCATGAACTTGAGAATGATGTTGTTTTAGAGTATGATGATGATTGATACATGTTAAAAGTATTGTGTCATACCCCGATATTTCCACGTATTACCGGTGGGCCCGGTGGGGAGTATCGTGACGTAGTTGATATCATCATAGTCAAACAACACAATTTTAAATGCACAGCGGAAGCAAAAGATGAATCTCATTACGAACCGAATATAAAGTAATATCAAAGTATCACAAAACGGACTGTAATGGATCCACAGGCGGATCAAATAAAAAGGAAACATAGTTCATCAGACTTAAAATGCATCCAAGCTTGCGAGACTCTTATTGATGCTAAGGAGAGGCCAGCCTATTTCGCGTAGTACCTGCACTTAACCTTTTTGGGAAAATATGTCAGTTTACACTGGTAAATACAATTAACTGACTCATTTTAAAAAGGTTTAGAAAATTGATTTAAATGCACAAGGCACAAAACATTTTATAACTTGGGATAATTATTTATATATAAACTTGTAAGAGAATTACGTGTTCGTTATACGTTCTGTAGCCCGGATGGACACCGGGTTAAAGATTAATAGACACACCACATGATATAGTCCCGCGGCGGGTTATTCCCGAAACCGGCGGTTATACCTTATTATTTATTTACGCACTGTCGGGTGTACGCCTACACCCCGTGCTTAGGTCGTGGCCATTTCTTAAAATGATGCTAAGGATATCCGGGACATGGTCATTAACCCCCCAAAAGCTTTAAGCAAACAAAACAATTTAAACGGGACATTTCAATAAATTAATCTTCATACAATTAAAAATTCAATGCCCGACCAAGCGGTATTTTATATACCGTACCCCAAGCCCGTACAGGGAAAATAAGTTAAAAGTATTTACCTTTGCAAGTAATAATCACAAACAGCAAATGCATGTAGCTTTTACCGGGTCTCCTAGTCTAGAACAAAGGTTTATAATAACCTATTAGATTCCTAACGGGTCTTTAATTAAGCCTAAACTTAGACCGGTTAGTTTTAAAGGAAGATACGGTTCAAACGCACGATTAAGCGAAGACCGGAATAGAATGTGATTTAGACCCGACAAGTTTGAAGACTTGTATAATATGGATAAACTAAACACATT